>BPTQ01000005.1:302042407-302097432 GCA_019973895.1 Chrysanthemum seticuspe
ATTTTGTATTTTCTTCTATTTTAGAGTAATTATTAAATAGTTAAAATAGTTTTAATTAATAATAAATAAATAAATAGATGTAAAAATAATTTTCTTTTTCTAATAATTTTATTTTATTATTAGGATTGTAAAAATGTCATTTTCATATTTGTAGGCCTTTTATTTCTTTGAACTCACGTTTTATTTTGTACGTTTACGTAATTATTTAAACGTACGTTTTAGGTTTTAAACGTTCATCACTTTAAATATAGTGATAGCGTTTATTTAATAGATTTTAACTTTTATTTCTTTTAATTTGCATTTAAGTCGCTAAGACATGCAAATCCCTACTATAGTTATAATCGTTTTTAGGCTTCTGATTGTACGTTTTTATTGACATAGCTGTGACAGAGCTATTACTATTCATAGTGTTAGTCAATCAGATTCCTATTTTTGTACATTCTATATCATTTCAGCATTCACAAGTCATTGTATGTGGAATATCACGCCTCACCAGGACATTAACGATCCAAGGAAATTTTAATCCTTGGTAAACTTGCATTTTCTCCCGGGCTGTCGCCCTTTTATCATCTGTCGCGGTTGATCGTTCAAAAGCGGTTGATAAGCGTGACGGAGAAATAAAAGAGGGGTGGTTCGGGAGGAATCACCTCCATAATTCAACCTTAGGGCAGAAACCGGGTTCAATTCATCTGCTACTGGTTGTCACTAGATGACACTGGTATTGAAGACAAAGACGTCATGGACCCAGTGACGTACTGCACTAAACCTTCTAGCCACTCAATTCCTCTTAAAAGGATTTGTTTCATTCTCACTGGGAACCCTACATAATCTATCGACTTTCTCTTAGAGATTGTTGATATTGAAGAAGGAGACCCTCTCCCTAGTCTCCGCTCAGGAAAACCAAAATGCACTATTGAGTCTAGAGCCACGAGATTCATCAAAAGATCTCATAGGAACACTTGACATGACATCACTTGTTGTTCATCAATAAGGACACAAGTGATATATTATAGAGTTCTACGCAGATCTTAGCAATCTGCCAGAACATTTATGAGAAGTTTCACATCTGTGATCTTCAATGATTGAATGGAAACTCCTGCCAGGGTCAACATCAAACAGCCCTGACAGCAGGTCACTTCAGTAATTCTCCGTGGATTACGCTTAGTGTGTCTCAAACGGTCTACAGTCGTGGGGTGATGCTTCGGTGTACCTCAGCGACTCATCTGAACTGTAGATGTACTTCGGTATATCGCGTTATCTCACTTGTGGGACTCCAGTTCAGGAACGGCCTTTGTGAGAATTAGAGACGTGTTTTCACACTATGCTGTTAACACCCTCAAAATTCAAACTTGTAAGTGCCGGAATCCGCTTATTTCTAACTTGTTTTTATGTTTTCTTCTTATGGAAGCTCCGGAGCGGATGGATCGTGCAGACTCGCCACATGCTCATACCAACAACACATGAAAGTTCTCATCAAAATCAAAGGCAACTCAAAGTTAAAGATGATTCTTCGTCAATGTCAAAGAATCTACAAAGTGTAAAGACTCGAGAACTTCATCATTGGAAACTCAAAGTCAAATAGAAGTGTGAGCATGGTGGAGAAAGGCGTGGAGACACCTAACCAACGAAGTTGACAACGGCAGACAACCACATTAACCGATCACAAAGCATGAAGGAACAAAGAATTAAGACTATTCTATATCTACTCACAAAGTTCAAGCTCAAAAAGATTAAAGACCTATTCAAGTGGAGCATATTTTGAATGACCACCCCTTAGGGGGAGATTGTTAGCCTTAATAGTTTTTATTAGAAGTGATGGTCATTCACGTTTAGGAACTTTGTAACGCGTGTTAGATATCGTGATAGAATAGTCAACGGGCTCGTGGATTGGGATAAGCTAATTGGGCATAAGTTATGTTAAGCTAGCCTTGTCTAGTTCGTGTAACCCAAGCCCAATCCAAGTCCATCTCAAGGCCCATGGCCTAGCCTTAGGGCATCATCCTCTCTTACTATAAATACCCCTCAAGTATGTCATTTGAGGGGTGTGCTTGAGTGTGTGTGTGTGTGTGTTTTCCTTGAAGCAATATAACATCTTATTGTTTCATCTTTCTTCTCTCTACCTCTCTAAACATACACGCCTAATATATCATTCAAGTCACCAAGTTCTATTCTTTATCTTTCTATACGAATAACTTATTTGTGTTTGGTTTGTGTTGGGTTTGCTTGGTAAAGTGATAAGGTTGATATATCTAAGGTCCTACAATAACACGATCTCCAACCTGAAATTCTAAAGGTTTACGTCTCTTATCGGCATAACTCTTTTGTCTATCACGAGCGGTTTGCAACCGGTCACGAATCTGTACTATCTTCTTAGTGGTTTCTAGGACAAGTTCGGGACCTGTAAGTTGACTCTTGCCAACTTCAGCCCAACAAACAGGAGAACGACATTTTCGGCCATACAGTGCCTCAAATGTGGCGGCCTTAATGCTAGAGTGATATTTATGGTTGTAAGAGAATTCGGCCAAAGGGAGGTGTCTCTCCCAGCCTTTGCCGAAATCAATAACGCAGGCTCTAAGCATGTCTTCTAAAGTCTGAATGGTTCTCTCGCTTTGACCATCGGTCTGTGGATGGTAAGCAGTACTCATATCCAAATTTGTTCCTAATGCTGTCTGTAACGACTTCCAAAAGTGGGATGTAAAACGACTATCTCTATCAGAAATGATAGATATCGGTACTCCATGACGCGATACTATCTCCTTAAGATATAATCGAGCAAGCTTATCATGGCTATCGGTTTCACTAATAGCTAAGAAGTGAGCAGACTTAGTTAAACGATCAACGATTACCCAGATAGCATCATTGCCGCTAGCTGTTCTTGGTAATTTAGTGATAAAGTCCATGGTTATTCGTTCCCATTTCCATTCCGGGAGTTCGGGTTGAACTAAGAGTCCTGATGGTTTCTGATGTTCGGCCTTAACTTTGGAACAAGTCAGGCACCAACTAACATATTGAGCTATATCGGCTTTCATATTAGGCCACCAGTAAAGCTTTTTAAGATCCTGATACATCTTATCGGCTCCGGGATGAATAGAGTATTTTGATTTATGCGACTCGTGCATAATCAACTCACGAATTCCACCATAAAATGGCATCCAGCTTCTGTCTTTGAAGCATAATGTTCCGTCGGAATGCTTCAAGAAGCCGTTTTCACTTTCTACCATTCCATGAAGATTCTTATAAGGACGGTTCTCTTCCGTCAATGCCTCTGCTTGGGGGGCTAAAATTCGAGACGGTAAGGGTGAAACAATGGTCATCCCTAATGATCTAACAAGTAGGGGTGGAATGTCCTACTTACGACTAAGTGCATCAGCCACAACATTAGCCTTACCAGGATGATAACGAATCTCACAGTCGTAATCACTAAGCAATTCCAACCAACGACGTTGTCTCATTGATTCGTTGTGAAGTGAGTGGTAAAAAACACAATATCAACGAAAATCAAAATAATCGTGAAATTCGACAAATCAACCTTTTAGGAAAAAGGTTAACGTGCCAAATCTCACGAATGTGATAAAAGTGATACCGGGCAAGTGATTTCCCGGGTCGTGTCCCAACGAGGTGTGAAATTGACGGTGTCGATAAGTTTCGTGATTAGGACTTGAATTGGTTTAACAAATTTGGAATTTGATATCGTTATTCTACAAATTAAAGAACGGGAATGAAAATAAAATACGTAAAACAAAGTAAACTCTAAATAAACTACTACTAATCCTAAGAAACAATAAAACGACGCTAAACTACATCCTAGAGTGCTAAAATGCAAAAATGCTAAAAACCGGCAACCACCCGAGGCATAAACGTAAAAGTTTTGCAATTTAAGGGCTACGGGTGTGAAATCAATTTTTCTACGTTCTATTTGACTAAAAATAATTTTAGAAAAAAGCCGGGAATTTTTTCGACTTTTAAAATAATTATTACAAATTAAAAACTAATTTAATCTAATTTAATTATAAAAAATACTAAACTATTTTGGAAAAATCTGAAAATTTCACAGAAAATGCTTTGAACCTAACTGATTGTAAGAAAAATAAAAAAATGGGCACTGCTTTTGGAAATAAGCCACTAAAAAGCTAAAAAAGCTACTAACTTAAAAACTGAGTTTGTATATAAATAACTAAGTGTGCAAGATTTAAACGAAATAAGACCCTAGGGCAGATGGTGATTGGTGTGTGTGTTGGGTGTTTGAGCAAAAGGTCCCAGGTTCGAATCTGGGCTCCTTCACTTTTTGCAAACTTATTTTTTTCAACTTTTTCTTTTTGCAACTTAATTATAAGACCAAAATAAGCACTTTTTACCAAACCTTGGAAATAAGCAGTTGGAGACTGCTTATTCCCAACAGTTAAGAAAAGAAAAATGAGCTCTTGTCTTCACAGATTTTAAGCAATCAATAGATAACGGATAAGCACTTGAAAAAATGGAAGCAAGCTAATAAGTACTAAGTTTAATAAGCTATGAAAAACTAAGGAGCTAATGAGGGTAAGCAGATAAGCATAAGAACAAAAAGAGCATAAGCAGTTTGATAATAAGCTAAACTAAAAGAGACTTAAGCTAAAAGGAATAATAAGCTAGTCTAAAAAGCTCAAATAAGCTGGATAACTACTAATCTTACCTAAGGTACCTAATAAGCTCTAAAATAAACCTAAATAAGCTAAATGGGACAACTATTAAGCACTAAATAAGCTGGAAAAGGGCTGCTGTTATGGGCAGAAACAGTGGCATAGGGGCTGTTTTGAGCTTATAAATAAGCTATAATAAGCTGTTGGAAAAATAAACAAAAATCACTTATGACTTGACAACCTAGCCTAGATTGAGCATACCAATTTTCAGACTCTAAATCTAAGTAATAAGCAAATTAAAAATCTAAGAAGGGAGTGGGTGGGGGCACCTAGGCTGCAAAAACAGAAACTGATATGGGTAAACAACAGATTTTTTAGCGCAATTAACTAAGCTAAAGTAATACCTAGTGCAAATAAACTAAGGAAATATAAAGATGGGTATGTGGAGATATAAGAGAAGCTATTTTGAAGAAGTTTTTGACCAAAAAATCAAGCTACAACAACCTTGCAAACAGCAGTGGAGGCTGCTGTTGCAACAGTTGGTGTAAAGACTCTTTTTTTTTTTTTTTTTTTTTTCTTTTGCCTTTCCTACTAAAACTCGTTTAACCCATTTTACTTCTTTTAAAACTACTTTAAAACTTTAAAACCACTTTGACTTACAAAGTCAAAGTGGGTGAAAATATGTTTTGACCCAAATGAGAGCCAAAACCAAACACCCTTTTATGAGGTAAACAGTTATGAAATCTGATTTTTAGAATCTAAAACTTGGAAAAAACTTTTTTTTTTGACATAACTAAACACTAGCTTATACTAACTTATAAAAGATTAGTTTGGTGAAGAACTAAGCTCTTAATTTATAAGAGCTTATAGTGGCTTTTTGGACAGAAATACAAAACTGAGAACAGACTTTAAACTAAAAATAACTTTTTCATTAAATAAAAACTGAATTACAATACTGAATAAAAACTAGAAAACTGGAAAACTATTTTAAAAACTAAGACCTACTGCCTTTCAATGGCTACAAGAAGCTCTATTTATACTACTGTAAAAATGGTCTTCAAGTGCTTCTACTTGTGCTTTTCTTGTGAGACAAATGAGAGGAGTGGACAACTTTGTGTTTCTTTGAGATCATCTCAGCCATCCATGAAGCTTGGGCACCACTCCTTTTTATCCAAGCCATCCATTCTCTTGATGTCCAATGAGGGTAGTGAGGATTGCCAAGGTGGAATGAGATACATGTGACAATATCTTGAGTGGGTTTGGGAATTGGGATAAACTGGGTAATAGGGATTAAGGTGGTTGAGTGTTTGGGTTTTGAGGATTTGGGTAAAAGAGAGAGGTTGGGGTGGAGTGTTCTGGGGAGGTGGGATGTTTTGAGAAGAGGGAAAAGGTATCTAGGGTTCTGTTTAGGGCGGGAATTGGAGAAGACAGAGAGATAGAGCAGGGGATGGGTTGGTTTATTAGCTCGGGTATGGGTTGGGTTATCCGGGTCATGGGTTGGACAGGATTGGGCCACAGGTAATAATTGGGCCATGGCATAGTATAATGGACTTAGGATAGATATGAGACCCATATAACACTTTAGGGACCAAAACTGCCATATCTGAAACTTTAGGGGCCATGCTGTAATTTATGAAGATGCTATCCAAGGGCCTTTCTTGTGAATCTCAAATAAACCAAGGGATCAAATCTGCCATTTTTGAAATTCCAAGGACTAAACTTGACGATTTTAAAAACCAGGGATCAAAACCGTAATTTCTCAATCTTATGACATTTATCACCAAAGGATTAATTATGACAACTTATGATTTCAAAAGGACCTTTGGTGACTTTTCTTTTTAAATTACGTGCTTAGGGACTATTTCTGTCAATTTTTGAAAGACGGGGGACTGAAACTGCCAATTTTGCAAACTTTGTTCGTTTTTCATCCGATTTTAAACATTTTGCATCTGAAACATATAAAACACAATTTTGAGATATTTTCAGTATTTTGATGCTTTTCGGAGTGTTTTTAAATGTTTTGCAGTTCAGTTTTGACCTAAAATGATGAGTGAATACGCACTCATCACTCATGTTCACTTCCTTCTGATCTAAGATATGCTTCAAACTCTTGTGGTCGGTAAATACTACACACTTGGTTCCATACATGTAATGTCTCCAAATCCTAAGAGCAAACACTACAACACCTAACTCAAGGTCATGGGTGGTGTAGTTTTTATCATGCTTCTTAAGTTGTCGGGATGCATAAGCAATCACCTTCTCACGTTGCATCAAAGCAGCACCTAAGCCTTTATGCGAAGCGTCGCAGTACACGACAAAGTCTTCGCTTCCTTCAGGCAAAGCTAGGATGGGCGCACTACACAACTTCTCCTTCAGAAGTTGGAATGCTTCTTCTTCCTTTTCTCCCCATTCATACTTAACATCCTTGTGTGTTAGTTTGGTCAGCCTTCTAACCCTCAAAATTGTCGGATTTCTGATGGGTTCTTAGGAGCTGCCCAATCCTCAATAGCCTTAATCTTAGCTGGGTCAACATGAACACCCCGACTATCTATCACATGGCCTAAGAATTGCACGGACGGAATCCAAAATTCACACTTAGAGAATTTGGCATACAACTTCTCCCCTCTCAGCAATCCTAAAATGAGCCTCAAGTGCTCTTCGTGCTCCTCGCTACTCTCAGAGTATATCAAGATGTCGTCTATGAATACTATCACAAACTTATCCAGGTATGGCTTACACACTCAGTTCATGAGATCCATGAAAATCGCTGGCGCGTTGGTCAAACCAAACGACATTACTTGGAATTCATAGTGTCCATAATGAGTTCTAAACGCAGTCTTAGGGATATCCTCCTCTCTAACTCTAAGATGGTGATAACCAGATCGTAAATCGATCTTAGAAAAGACACTAGCTCCTTGGAGTTGGTCGAATAGATCATTTATTCTAGGTAACGGATATCGGTTCTTCACTGTTAACTTATTCAATTCCCTATAATCAATACACATTCGAAACGATCCATCCTTCTTCTTCACAAACAACACTGGTGCTCCCCACGGTGACGAACTTGGTCGAATGAATCCCTTTTCTGACAATTCTGCCAACTGTTTAGACAGTTCCTCCAATTCTCTTGGAGCAAGTCGATAGGGAGCCCGGGCTACGGGTGCTGCACCAGGTATCAACTCTATTTGGAATTCCACTTGTCGGAGAGGTGGAATCCCTGGCAGATCGTCGGGAAACACATCCGGAAATTCTCTAACGACGGGTACATCGTTAAGGTTTCTTTCACTCTTCTCCTCACTTTTCTTTTCAGAAATCCGAGCCAAGAAAAGACAACTTCCTCTATCGATGTACTTCTGGGCCTTAATACAAGAGATGATGCTCAGCCGGGAAGGACTTCCACAGTCGCTCCGATCTCCTTGTATGCTCAGAACTTTTCCTCCATACGGTAAACGCACAATCTTCTCGTCACAGATGATGTGTGCACCATTCTTCGACAACCAATCCATTCCGATAATGACGTCAAAACTTCCTAAGGTAACCGGCAATAAGTCTATACTAAACGGGCGGTCTAGGAAACTTAAGGTACAACCTCGGACTACGGTGTCTATCTTCTCTCTATTCCCATTCGCTAATTCTACATCGTAACTAAACCCTAGAGGTGTTTGGGAGATTCCTAGTAATGGCATAAAATTGGTGGATACGAAACTCATATCTGCACCAGTATCAAATGTTAGGATATGAAATGTCAAAGTGCTGAAGAGTTAAAGTACTGCTAAAGTATAAAGTCAAAGTACTGCTCGATACATCAAAGTACTACATGCTTAAAGGACTGCTATGCAAAGACGTTAAGGATTAATGTGTAAATTCTAGAATGTTCTAAGCTTAATATAGTATTACTTGTCGTACAAGGTTACAAATTGTAAACCGACTAGGGTTATCCTTAAGCCTATAAAAGGACCCCTAGTCTGACATTAGAGTTATGTGTTTTTAGAGTTTTAGAGAAGTACGATATTAGAGTTTAGAGTTGTTAACGAATCTGCATAATAAGCAGATTTAGAGTTATTAATAATATCGTTAAAGTTAAAGTTAATTCTTCTTAACTTTGTTAAGTAAATTCCGCATACTTAATAGAGTTTTCTCAGTGTTTCATTGTTAATAACTTAGGATTTATCCGAGGTTATTAAACCCTTAACAAGCTATATAAGTTAGTTTGGTTAGAGTACATTGATCCAACAAGTGGTATCAGGGCTTGTGTGGAAACTCTGACTAAGAAGAAACCTTAAAACCTAGTTAACTACAAAAACCTAAAGATGTCGACTGAAGCTGCACCACCACCATCAATCACCTCACTAAGAATACCAATTATCAAAAAGGGAGAATACGATCTATGGAGCATGAAGATGAGACAGTACATTGCAATTACAGACCATGCACTGTGGAATGTGATTGTCAATGGTAATGAAGTAGTTCCAGAACCTGTAGAGATTCCTAAACAACCTAAACCACCTAAAGCAGTCTTACCAGAAACAACAATAAGAAATCAAGAGAAGGCTCTCAATATACTGTTGTCTGCTATTCCAGATGGTCATCTACTCAAGTTCCATGATGCTAAAGATGCAAAGCAACTCTGGGCTGCTCTCAAGACAAGGTTTGGAGGTAATGATGCTTCCAAGAAGATGCACAGAAATCTGTTGAAGCAGCAGTTTGAAACATTCACTGTTGGAGAAAGAGAAGGCCTTGATGCTGCCTATGACAGATTCCAAAATCTTCTCAGCATGCTGGAGCTGTACAAAGCAGAGGTTTCAGTTGAAGATGCTAATCTAAAGTTCTTAAGGAGTTTGCCATCGACATGGCATGTGATTGCTACAATGATCAGAGGACAACCTGGTTTGGATATTATGGACTTTGATGATCTTTACAATCATCTGAAGGTGTATGAGCATGAGATGAATGGCCAAACTAGTTCAAAATCTCACAGTATTGCCTTTTTGTCATCTGAAAAGAGAGGCAGTACTTCCACTAAAAGTACTGCTTCTGTTGGAATCACTCCTAAACCATAATCAAGTGTTTGTAATTAATATGTAATAGTTAGCTTTATTATGGCCTTTATGTTTGTTATTAGCCTTAAGCTTATGTAGAAGGCCCATGAGCTTAGGCCCAAGCCCATTAAAGAAAGGATGGAAACTAGGAGTGTTGCCCTAGCTTTCCTCCTATAAATACCTTATGTAAACCTTCATTTGAAGGTTGGTTGTTCAATTTTTCTTTCTTTCACATACTCCTTACGCCTAACCATATTATTATTGCTTGTGTGTGTTAGATCTTGTTCAATCGCCTCATCTCTTTCTTATAAGCTTGTGTTTGTAAAACTAGTGACCTAACAGTGGTATCAATCGCCTACTAGTTGGGTGAATCGTGTTTGTTTTTGAAGTAGGTTTCGGTCCTACGCCTAAAACGCACATTTGATACTTTGGTTCGCTTAAAAACTTGTTTTTTTACACTTTTTAATCCAAGATTCTTGTACTTTCAACGTTTTAAGGTGTTAAAATACTTGTTTTTGGCAAAAAGTTTCAAACTTTATGCGTGGATAGTTGTTTTTGATCGAGTTTTTGAACGTGGGTATTATCCTACTCGTAACTGTTTTAGAGGCTTTGGTTCATCAAGTTTCACACTTTTGTGTATTTTGGTGTTATTGAAGCTATTTTATCACACAAAAACTGGTTTAGAAACACTTTTGGACAGAATCACAATTTCAAGCATTTCTACGCGTAGTAAAACCCTAAAACTACGCGTAAGTGCTTCCTTGGTTTGATCTTCATTTTCGTGATTTATTCCGTGTTTTCTTACTTGGATAAGTCTGAAAATACGTCGACTTTGGATATCTCTTGCACTGTGATAGTGTAAAAGATCATTTGGGCAAAAACCCTAAAATTACGCATAAGCATAAGCTTACGCGTAGAAATCCTACGCCTAAGATTTTTCCTACTCCTAAGCCTAGTCTTACGCATAAGAAAATCCTATGCCTAACTTTCTACGCCTAACTTTTGTGTACGCCTAACTTTAGTGCTTTTCCCTACTTACGCGTAAGCTAAATCCTACGCGTAACTCCTTATTGTTACGCGTAACTTTGGTGTTTTTACGCATAAGTGCTACTTGGTTCTTGTCTTTTCTACGCCTAAGGACACTTAATCAACAAAGGTTCATTTGACTATAAAGATCCATTTTTACCAACACAAGTTTTCAACATGTCTCAACCACCATACTCTAACTATTTCCCTTACACTTATCCTCAACGACAACAACAACTAAGTCCACAACATCAACAATGGAATCAACAACAAGCTATTTATCAACAACAATTTAATCAACAACATACTCCACAACTTGGTGCAATTCCCCCACCACAAATGGTTCAAACACCGCCAAGTCTTCAAGTTCAACCCTACACAAATGATTTCAATCAACATCCATCAAGGAACACTATGAAGGAACCCACTTGGTTTGCAAAGATGTGTGAAGCTTTAAGCAGCCAACAATCAATTCATGAAGCTGGATCACTTGATAGACCTCCAATGCTCACTCCAGGAAACTACGATCAATGGGTGATAAGGTTCTTTAGGTTCTGTGATCTGAAGAAGCCACATGGAAAGTTCTTAAAGAAGGTTACCTTGGAAGGTCCATTTGAGATGCCTACTGTCATTGTACCCGGAGATCCTACTACTATTCCACCAAGAGATGAACAAACCAACATTGCTACTGTTACAGACTTGAATCCTCAAGAACTTCTCCACTATGAAGCAGATGAACTTGCAATGGAATATATCCTCTTAGGATTACCAAACCCAATTCTTCGTAGTGTTGATGCTCAAAAGACTGCACAGAAAATGTGGGATCATATTCGTCTTCTTATGGAAGGATCGGTACTCAATCAGGAGGATTTGGAATCCAAAATTTACTTGGCTTATGAACACTTCATGATTGAACCTGGAGAGACACTAGAGTCCCATCATCATCGTTTTTCAGACATCATCAATGATTTGGATAAACACAACATCATCATGCCAAGAATTGCTGTGAATACTAAGTTCCTGAGTAGTCTTGGTCCTGAATGGGAGAAGTATGTCATTTTTCTCCGTCAAGCGAAGAATATGCATCATTCTACATATGGATTGTTGTACGATTACTTGAAGCCTCATGAAAAGGAAGTTGATAGGGAAAGGATTCTCCGTGCTCAAATTGCTCCACCAACACATCCGGACAATCAACAACTTGCCTTATATGCTCAACAAAGTTATCCTCCTCAACAAGCAACTCAACCTACTGCCTCAGTCACACCAAACGATCAATCACAACAACCTCAACAAAATCAATTGGTTCCTTACAACAACAACAATGATCAAGCACTTCATAGTCAAACTAATGAGGAATCCAATCCGTTCAAAGCATTGCAACAGGGATTTGTTATGATTGCTAATGCTTTTAGCCGTTATACAAACAAATCCAACAATCGTATTCGTTCCTCATCCAATACACGAAATCAGGCTGTTGTGAACAATGGACGAGTTGAAGTTCAGAATCGTGGTTATGGTCGTCAAATGGGAGGTGGTCAAGGGTTTAATGCTATGGGTAGGAATAACAACAGAGCTCAAGTGGTAGATCAGGGAAATGCTCAGAATGGGTTGAATAGTCTTCGATGCTACAACTGCAATGAGAAGGGACATCTGGCTAATGCATGCCCAAAGCCAAGGACTAGGGGCAGTGCTTACTTCAAAGAGGCTCTTCTTTTGGCTCTTAAGGATGAAGCTGGTGGATCTCTCACAAACAAAGAACAGAGCTTTATGGCAGATGCAGACTCAGATGATGATATGGAGGACTTGCAGGCCAATGCAGCTGTTATGTTGATGGCTAATATGCATGAGTTACACATGAGTGACACAGGCCCAGTGTATGACACTGATGGCTTGTCTCAGGTACCCGAACAAACCATCATCATATCTGAACTAATATCTCCGCCAATATCTGAATCCGGCACGGATCAGACTGTTCAAAATGAGTCATCTACATCTCATTCTGACGATTTTCAAGTTAACCCTGTAGTTACATTTGACGATCAAGATGACCCTATGGTTTCCTTTGATAATCAAATTGACTCCGTGGTTGTACTTGAGGATCTAAACAATGATCATGTTGTGACTCACGTTGAACAAGATGATCTGTTGCCTCATCCAGATTTTGCTCGTTTAATTAAAGACCATCAAATCAAAATGGAGGAATGTTATGCATTAAATAAGGACTTAAAAAGCAAAAATGCACTGTTAACCAAGGATTTTGAATGCTTACAAATGCAACTCAACTTTTTCAAAACTCAAGAAAACCGTGAAAAAGGTTTTGAAGCCGCTTTTGCTAAATCTCATCAAAACGAAAAATATTTAGAGAGACAGATGCGTGATCTAGCCGCTTCGAAGAATGCTTTGTTGTCTGAAATAGAACAACTGAAACATGAACATAAAAAGCAAATTACCGCTCTCACCTTGGAAAATCAAAAAGCTAAGGCTGAGTTGTTAAATTGTCAAAAACAGTTCTCAGCATACAAAAAACATTCAATGAATCGGGTAGATGACCTTCTTGAAGAAATTATCGGCTTACAAAACAAAATCAAAGAGTTTAAAACTGTTGTTTACAAACATGGTGAATCAGTAACAGCTATTGAAAAGTTTACGTTAAAACCCAATCCGAAAGGATATGGACCAAATCTAGCCGATTACAAACCAAAGCTTTCACTAAAAACATTCAAACCAAATCCTGAAGTTTCCAGTGTAGAATATAAAATTAATGATACTGTTATGAGTGTTGTTGAATATCATCGTCAAGAGGAATTAGATGCAGAAGACGAGAGTCGATCAAAATTAAAAACTGTTGTTTACAACAAACCTTTTAATTATTCAAAACCGGTCACTTTCGTCACACCAACGGATTCTTCTAACACACCAAGCGTTATCATCAAAACACCTGAGTCTTCTAATGTTAATCCCCAACCAGATTATGCACAAACTTATGGTCCTTTACCTTCCATTAGTGAAGTAAACTCAAAACCTGAAAATCGAAAAATTCTTAGATATTTTGACATTTTCATGGCTGACCTCAAAATTTTACAGCATGAGATAGAATATCGCTCTGAAATCAAAATTGATCATTTTCAATCGCCTCTGGCGCGAGAACAAAGAGACATTTTTCAGAAAAATCTTTTACCTAACGTTAAAAATTTGAAAAGTTGTGCATTAGCCTGGGAAAAGGATTTTCATAAGGAACTTGGAGTGATGAAGGTCGTTTTCGAGAAAACCGAAACATCTATTTCTAATACTAAACGTAAAAAGAAACTGTTGAGAAAAGATGTTGATCGACTCTTGGAAGATGTTATCTGTGCTGATATCCATAATGTTGTGTTATTTTATTCTTTGCCACATGCATCTGATTATATCTCTGCTGATAATGTTGACTCTGTGGTAACTGTTGAGAATACTGATAATGTGCTTCAGATCGAGTCTTTAAAAGCTGAAAATAAACAATTACTTAACGAACTTTACAATGCAAAACGTCGTCTTCTTTGGTGTGAAAAAGATATTCACAATCATCAACTTAGTTTTCAAAAGAAAATCGCTCAATTGAGTGCAAAATCTTCTGATCCTAAAATTGAGCAACTGGATGATCAAAACATGTATTTAAAAAGTCAAATCTCAAAATATGAACAAGAACTTGTAAAAGTTAAACAGGAATATGGTGTCATATTTGATTTACTCAATAAGACTCGACATGAAGCATCAAACGAACTTGATCACTATCTTGCTCACACTAGAGATGTCATGAATTTTGCTGGAAATATTCGTTCTGAAAATCAAGATTTGATTCACACTATCTCTAAGTTAAGAGAAATGTTAGGAAAGTATGAACAACTTCCGCCAACCATCATTAAGAGATTAGCACCTGTAACACTTAGTAATCGTGCACCTAGAATCCCTACTGCCAAATCACAAGTTGCTAACGTGCTTCCTTCTACTGAAACAGGAATAGTTGCGTCTTTTCCCAACGTCCGCACTTCACAACCTAGGAGCACTCAATCGAAGAATAGGAAGTTGCGACCTAAGAAAAGATCAATAAGGAATGCTAAAGTAGAAGAACACCCTAGGACTATGAATAAGACTCACGTTGCTTCCACTATAGATGTTGCGTCTGGAAAATGTAATAGAAATAGTGATGTAACGAATGCTAAACCTTTAAGCACTTTTGATATTCAGTCTGATGCACCTTGTGTTATTTGTCGTAAAAGTATGAATTCTGATTGTCATGACAACTGTGTTGCTAAAGCTATCATCTCTCGATTAAGGAATCCTAAGAATCGGAATACCTCTAGGCCCACTAATCAATCTAAGTCTGTGCTTGGTACACCGCCTTCTTTAGATTCTAAGGCAAACATTGCTGTCACTATAGCTCCAGTTTCACCTCCTAAGAATGTAGTACCACCTAGTGCATTCACTAAGACAAAAGCAAAGAGTAGTTATAGATGGCAGAAATGGATATATAACACACTAGGATTTACATGGATGCCTAAAGTCATTAATGTGTACATGTCTCATATACCTGCTTTGGAACCCTCTAACATCTCGGGTTCCACATCTACTTCTATTCCATCTGTGTCGTCTGTGTGTAATGCAGGTGATACAGATCATTCTCTGGATTGTTGATAGCGGATGTTCCCGACACATGACAGGCAACCTTAAACTGTTATCAAACTTTATTACAAAGTTCATTGGCACTGTCAGGTTCGGGAACGATCACTTCGCAGCTATCATGGGCTACGGAGATTATGTCAATGGGAACATCGAAATCAGCAGGGTTTACTATGTGGAAGGCCTCGGTCATAATCTGTTTTCAGTAGGTCAGTTTTGTGATGGAGATTTGGAGGTTGCTTTCAGGGAGAAAACTTGTTTCATTCGTGATCTACAAGGAAATGACCTTATGTCTGGCTCGCGTAATTCTAGTCTCTACACTATCTCTATGCAAGACATGGTTGCTTCATCTCCCATCTGCTTACTTTCAAAGGCAAAATCAACAAAATCCTGGCTATGGCACCGTCGTCTCTCACATCTAAACTTTCAAACCATCACCAACCTTGCTCGACACAAACTAGTTGAAGGTCTCCCACGATTCCGGTATTCAAAAGATCACCTTTGCTCAGCCTGTGAACAAGGGAAAAACACTCATGCTCATTTTCCTTCAAAGGTCGAACACAACTCTCAGCATGTGCTTCATCTTCTTCACATGGATTTGTGTGGCCCGATGCGCGTGCAAACGATCAATGGCAAACGCTACATCTTAGTAATTGTTTATGACTACTCACGATGGACTTGGGTCTACTTTCTTCGAGGCAAACACCAAGCTCCACAAATGATCATCACCTTTCTCACGAAAATACAGGTTCAGCTCCGCAACACCGTCAGGCTAATTCGAACAGACAAAGGAACTGAATTTGTTAACCAAACCCTTCGTGAATTCTATGAGAAAGTGGGAATTCAGCATCAAACATCTATTGCACGTACACCTGAACAAAACGGAGTTGTTGAAAGACGAAACCGAACGTTAGTGGAAGCTGCAAGAACAATGTTAATCAATGCTAAACTTCCAGATTACTTGTGGGCAAAAGCCGTATCTACTGCATGCTACACTCAAAACCGGTCTATGATCACAAAACGCCACAACAAAACACCTTTCGAGCTTGTCCACAACCATAAACCGAATCTCAAACACTTTCATGTATTTGTATCCCTTTGCTATCCGAATAATGATCGTGATAATTTTGGAAAGCTCAAAGCCAAAGCCAACATTGGAGTCTTTATTGGATATTGTGAGAATTTTAAAGGTTACCGGATCTGGAATCGTCGTACAAAACAGGTGATGGAAACGATTCATGCTCATTTTGATGAACTCACAGAAATGGCTTCTGAGTACAACAGCTTAGAACCCGGTCACAACCGTTTAAACTTCCCTCAACCTCCATCATCAGCTGAACAAAGCCCCCAGCTAACTCGTCAACAAATGGAAAGGTTATTTGCTCCTCTGTTCAGTGACGATATTGATGAACGTGTTTGAAGATGCACCTACATCAGTGACGATATTCCTATACCTGATACACCTGCTACAACAACTACTGTTGAAGATGCACCTACACCAGTTGACTCCAACACAACAGTTGAACACACCGCTTCCAACAATGATGAACCAGCTGATGATATTCTGAATGAAGTACCCCCACCTGCAGATTTTGATCCAAATGCGTTCTTCAACCCGTTTGCTAATGAGACTGCTGCACCAGATGTCGCGGAATCGTCAACAAACCATTTGAATCCTCAGAATCTGCACAATGTATACCAACATCAACCCTCTACACATCGATGGACAAAAGACCATCCTCTGGCTAACATTATTGGCAACCCGAATCAACCAGTCGTTACGAGACAACGTCTTCACACAGATGGTGAACATTGCATTTATGCACTCACTGTCTGCCAATCTAAGCCTAAAAACATTAAAGACGCAATGACAAAAGACAACTGGATTGAATCCATGCAGGAAGAACTCAACCAATTCAAACGTCTTGAAGTATGGGAACTGGTTGAAAGACCAACAGGGGTCTACGTCATTGGTCTAAAATGGATTTGGAAAAACAAATTGGATGCTGAAGGGAACGTCATCCGAAACAAGTCCCGTCTAGTTGCTAAGGGTTATCGTCAGGAAGAGGGAATAGACTTTGAAGAATCTTTTGCTCCGGTTGCTCGTCTTGAGGCTGTTCGGATATTTCTCGCGTTCGCGGCTCATATGAATATGACGGTCTTTCAAATGGATGTCAAAACTGCGTTTCTCAACGGACAACTGAAAGAAACGGTTTATGTCAGCCAACCCGACGGATTCATTAATCCAGAGTGCCCGAACCATGTCTACAAACTGAACAAAGCTCTTTATGGTCTCAAACAAGCCCCTCGGGCATGGTACGATAAGCTATCATCTTTCCTCATTGCTAATAATTTCACCAAAGGCTCGGTTGACCCAACTCTTTTTATACAATATCACGGGGCACATATCTTAATTGTTCAAATTTACGTGGATGACATCATTTTTGGGTCGACACATAAAAAGTTTTCAACCGCTTTTGCAAAACTAATGAAGAAAATTTTTGAAATGTCCATGATGGGTGAACTTACGTTCTTTCTAGGACTGCAAGTTCATCAATCACCCCGTGGTATTTTCTTGAGTCAGTCCAAATATGCCCTTGAACTGTTAAACAAATTTGGAATGACAACCTGTGACACTTATGCCACACCAATGGCTCATACCAAGAAGTTAGATGCTGATTTACATGGGAAATTAGTAGACCCTACCAAATACCGAAGTATTATTGGGTCTCTCATGTATCTAACAGCTAGCAGACCTGATATTGTCTTTGCCGTTTATCTATGCTCCCGTTATCAGTCGCGACCAACTGAAACCTACCTCTCTGAGGCTAAAAGAATCCTCCAATACATCAAGGGAACCATTAACTTGGGGATCTGGTATCCGAAGGATTCTGGTTTTGAACCAATCGCTTTTTCAGACGCTGATCACGCAGGATGCTTAGACTCAAGGAAAAGTACTTCAGGAGCTCTACAATTTCTCGGTGATAAACTGGTGTCTTGGCAATCTAAGAAGCAGGATTGTACATCGCTGTCATCAACCGAAGTAGAATATGTAGCCATGTCCGTGTGTTGTGCTCAAGTCATCTGGATGAGAACACAACTCAAAGACTATGGTTACGTATTTGACAGAATCCCGATGTACTGCGACAATCGGAGTGCCATTGCGATCTCATGCAACTCAGTTCAGCACTCGAAATCAAAGCACATCGATCTTCGCTATCATTTCATCAAGGACCACGTGGAACAGGGTACCGTTGAATTATACTTTGTGGGTACTGAATACCAATTGGCAGATCTTCTCACCAAAGCCTTGCCTCCCGCTAGGTTTAATGAGCTGATCCACCGGATTGGTATGAGGTGTTTGACTCAAGAGGAATTGGATGACCTCTTAAAACAGTCTTAAAAACATGTCAAACACCAAAACATCTTTTGTAAATAAATTTTTCAAAAACAAAACAACAAAAATATTCTTCTAATCTATAATCTTTCAACATGGCAAGTACATTTCTTCCTTCAACACTATAATCTTTCAAAATTCAGTATTTTTACGATCAAGTGTTGATGGGGAGAAAATTTTCACTTAACTGTTTCAAAACATCCGTGTACTTGCATGTTATCATATCCCGGTTGGTTATTTTATCAATGGTGGTAAATTTTCTGGTTCAATGACACTCTTCGGACTAAAATTTATAACCTTTCATTATTTTCTAGAGTCGAGGGGGAGTGTCGTCAAGTTTCTTTCCTAAAAACTTTGTTTGGTAACCAAAATGGAAGTTAAATGGCTTTGTTTGAAAAAGGAAAAGGTGGAGGGACTAAAACTGTCAAAATGTTAAAGTTACTTTTAATAAAAACACCTCCCACCTACTTTTACTTCACATTTAATACACACAACCATATTCATCCTACGCCTAAGATTGAACCAAGAAATCCGTTGTTTTGATCATCATTTTGTAAGGGTTTTAATGATCTTAACATGTTTTTAAGCTAAGGTTTTTAATCTCATGCAAATCCAACGGCTAAAAATTGTGTTACGCGTGATTATGTGTTCTACGCATAAGCGTATGAACACATAATCATTGTGTGTGTGTTTTTGGTTATATGGATAGTGTCAAAACGTTTCTTATACATTAAGGATACCATTTTAACCATCAAAACCCACCCAGAAACACGTACTAATGATTTTTGAAAATTAGGGTTTATGAGTCGATTTGGATTTTTCAAAATGTGAAGTGCTTTGGTCTAAAAGATTGTTGGGTTATGGTCATATGTTGTTGAATTGATGATTTCCATGGTTGTTAACCACCCAGAAACACTAATTGTTTAACAATTTGGAATTAGGGTTCATAACTTTGGGTAATTTTGATTCTCAACGTATTAGATGTTAATACTTGGCCTAAAGACTCTAACAACACTCTAGACCAACCAGAATTGATATGGTGCAAATCCTATGGTTAAAAATCATACGCGTAATTCTTAACCCTTAGGGTTTTGACCTACGCGTATGACTTTCTACGCATAACTGTGTTTTGAATGTTCATGCCATAACTTGTTGATAAAATAATGTTTTGTGTTAACTTTGATGATTTGATGAACTTATTTCAGGCTTTGCTATGCTTAATATTCAGAATCAAGGTCATTTGCAACTCTACGCATAAGGATTACCCTACGCGTAGTCAAGTTACGCGTAAGAATAATTCTACGCATAACCATTACGCGTAAGGTTCTACAATGGGACTACGCGTATCCTGTGAAGGATATGCGTAAACAGTGACCTCTACGCATAAGGTCTACTCTTACGAGTAAGCCTTACGCGTAAGGTCCTTATATGCCTACGCGTAAGCTCTACGCATAAGGTCCCCTTTTCCTACGCGTAACATTTCTTACGCGTAAGTTAGGATCCTACGCGTAAGCTTTCGTCTACGCATATGATTACTGTTTACGCTTAACTTTGCCAAAACTACGCTTAACCCTGGATTGACCTTCATAATGAATTGTTACGTGTACAAACTTGTAAATAAACTAATCATAACGTCACGAATCCAATAATGTCACCAATAACTTAATCGTTTAATATGTTGTTAACAATAAGTGATAACATAAACTTTAAAACTTAAAGTTAACTAACTCACGAAACATTTCACGACGTCATTAGACTATTGGACAAACAAGTGACTTAGGACTCGTAACAATCATTATCACTGTACATTCAATAACTAGACAATAAAACCTTCTGTTGACTAACATTATGTCTTTCGATATGTTGGTTCTTTTGGCTAATGTTATTTCAGATCACGACATGGCTGAACAAATGAATGTGGATGCATCAGAAGTTCTTACAATTGCTGATATCTTTCCAGAGGGTTATCCGAGAAAGCTTGGAAAGAACAACCTTAGGGTTGACTTTGACACCCTCACATGCTCAGAATCTTCTTGTCTCATTGCAGTGGATATTCTCAGGAATCATCCCTACCAGAACATGCTCTCACACTCTGCCACAGTTCCAGAGGTCTACATTCAACAATTCTGGGATTCTATGCAGAGGATCACTGGTCAAAATGCTGTGAATGTGACTCTTAATCACAAACAAGTCACTATCACTCCTGATGACTTACGAGCTGTTCTCATCATTCCAGACATCGCTCCAACCGACTTCTTTGCTACCCCTACTGAAGAGACTGTCCTGCAATTCTTGATAGATATTGGTTATGATGAAGCTAAAGGAATCATTTCTAAGCACTCTCACGTGGAGCTGAAGAATATTCCTCAACCATGGAGGACACTCTATATGATCATCACCAAATCAGTCTCTGGTCGTGACAGTGGCTATGAGCATCCCAAGCTCATGGAACTGCAAATTTTCTGGTCGTTGATCAACAAGAAGGACATTATAATTGAAGCACTGCTATGGGAAGATATGATGCTGTCTCATAAGAAGCTTGGCTCCAAAATTCCCTATGTCAGATACACCAAACTGTTGATCCAGAGAGCTCTTGGACTTCATCCTGATATCCCCATGAGACTCAATGACCCAGATAATCATGACATCTTGACTGAGCCCATACTATCTGTCAGAATCAAAGAATCGTCTACGAAGAAACAGGGTGCTGTGTTGCCCGATCACCTTCTTACAAAGGAAATCAAAAAGCTGGAAACATACAAAAGGTATCGGGTAGCCGTAAAAGAAGGAAAAGTTGGCCATCTTGATGAAAAGGCTTCTGGGACACCTACTCGGAGAACCAGAAGAGGCAGTGCTGGAAGTGCATTAAGCATAGAGAGTCAAAGGAAGTTCCCCACGAGGAACCCTCCTTCAAAGAGGATTGTTCCATCTAAGGAAGCTACTCCCATCCCAATTCCCAAGCCCGAACCGCAAAGAAAGCTTTTGGACGAAAGCTCTGAAGGTACTGACACAGATGAAGAGATTACCTACTCTGAAACTGCAAAGGATGACAATCCTTCAGTACCAAAACCTCCAAGTCCTCAAGCTGATAAAGGAAAAGGAAAGACTCCTGCACTTGTGCCCTATGATGAAAGCTCTGAAGAAGAAGAAGAGCTACTAGATCAATCCTACAGGAAGAAGTTTACATTAGTTAGACACATTCAAAAAGCTGTAGAATTTGCAAAAGAACAAATGGGTGGCCCCGGAGGATCAAGTGGTGCTGCCCACTCCTCACCAGATCCTGATGCGGTTAATCGACCCGATAAGGGATCTGGTGCCACCACTCTTGTGCAACAACAAATGCTTGTGGAGAAGTCTACTGAGTATAACCTTGAGGAACCAGAAAAGGAGAAGACTGAGAAAGAGAAAACTGATGAAGAAGCTACGGCTCAGAAGGAAGAAAAGGCTACATCTGGACAAGATGACGAAGAGAATTATGATGATTATCTTCTCAAAAGTCCAACTCATTCCAAGGAGGATACTTCTGCACCTCCCAAGGATCCCGAGTCTCCTCATGCCTCATCCTCATTGGACTCTTCTTCTCATTCATCACCACCACCATCAAAGAGATCAACCAAATCTTCATCCAAATCAGTAAAGAAACCACCTCGATCTTGGATTTCTCAGACTCATCAAAGAATTGTGAAAGCTGTCCAACAAGTCAGAAAGAAGGACGTGCTCTACAGAAAACTGAATTGGTTTGCTGACCAAATACAGTACTTAAATGATGAGAAAGACAAGATGCAGAAAGAAAGGGAATTTGTTCAGAAGTTCATGAAAAGTCATCGTAAAGAGGAACTGAACGAAATGATCGAAGGTTACAATAACAAGTACCTTTAGGATATCGTCCCTAAAGTAACAAAGGAGATGTTTACCAGACAACTATATCCGAATCTTATGCAGATAGCTAAGCAAACTATAAGATCCACACCTTTAACCGTCACAATCAATCCATCTGATCCTGTAGTTTTCTCGGATAATGAATTGGTTGCCAAGCTTGTCACACAAATGTCTACATGATCTAGGACATTTACTTCTGAGGAAGGAAAGCTGTTTCAAGCACTGCTGGACTACCAACTCAAAGAAGCATGTAGATTCGAAGCTGAAAAGTCTAAACGTCCTAGAGACGATGAAGACAAGGATCAGGATAAGCATGATAAAGCTAAATGTCAGAAGAAGTCTGGTGAATCATCTTCTATGTTACCTCCTCTCCAACAGACTTCCACTCAACAAAGGTCTCCTCCCCGTTCTTCTACAGATAAACCTCAGGACGATTCCGAGTTACCACCCATGACTCAGAACACCAGTGATCACTTTGAGTATACGGGTGGTGACGATGAAGAGGTCCTTGAGCCCCTACAACAACCCACCTCTCCCAAACAAGTTCAGAAACCAGAATCATCATCTAGGCCTTCGAAAAAGAAGAAGAAGAAGACGCCTCAAACTGACGTCGTATCCTGGCTAGATGACGATAAAACTGAAGAATTTGAATGGTTCTCCACACTTGTCAATCAAACTCCCTACCCTGAAGAAGGTCAGAATTTGGTAGACGGTAATACATTGGAGCATGCAAAACTGTTGCAAGAAAAGTTCCAGGTGAAGAAGATGACGAAATCTGAGTTGAAGCGAATCAAGAATGAAGCATTCCAACTTCTAAAAGACAGCTCTGAAAGTGCCCTCGAGGTCGAATATCACCTTGACAACATTGCTCGAGCTATGTCTAACAACATGGATTGGCTTAACCCGGAAGCAAACATTGACTTCACGAAAAGGGACAACCCTCCATACTACACCGATTGGACCAAACCTCTACCGACCATTGGCCAACCAGATGAACCACGGATTCCCTTCCGATATTTCTTCAACAGAGACCTGGAATTTCTTCTCCATGGTGGCGATGGTTCAAGGAAATATGCTACATCCTTGACACTTCCATTACCTGCAGCTATTTACTCAAACTGCATTGCCATTAAGGAACGTGCCAATCACTTGTTCTCCAACACAGTGGAAGCATACGACCGAGATGCATTGTATGGGATTCATCACTGGCCAGAACGCCGACGAATCTACTACTGAAGCTGTCAGGTTCAGAAGTCACAACATGCAGTGTTTAGTACTAAAGACATCGTTGCCATCCAACATGTTGGTCTTTCATCCAAATGGGACTACACCTTTCTCAAGAAGATTGTGGTCAAAAGACAGGATGAAAGGGATTATGCATTCTGTGAAGCTGACTTTGAGAATTTGTCTCTCAATGATATTGAAGACATGTACCTTGCCAAAGTACAGGGTCGCATGAGACAATTTTCAACCGAAATACAACGAGAATTCATCAAGTCACTGCTCATTTTCATCAGACGCATAGTCATAAAAGAACTTGTTGAAGATCTTCAGCTAGCCGTTGAATCATATCAGACACGTGTCAACTTCACTCCACCACAGTTTGATATTCCCGATATCAACCAGCTATCACAATTAACGCTCATCAGCAACCCGTTTGGTGTCATTTATCGCAGTGAACTTCATCGCAATTGCTTGATGGCGTGTAATGAGCTTCACAAATTTGGAGATCATACTCTGAAGATGGTTAGGGACGGATTAGCTTATCGATTGAAGGATATACGTGAAAACATTGGGAACCCTAAGCAATGGAATTCTAAGGATCGGAGGAATGTGAGAAGGATCATCACCATGATTGATGAACGGTTGTTCAGAAGGGATCAGTTCAGACGATTGGAGAGCTATGTTGGTGGTCGACCCAGGATTAACATAACCGGCTTTCAACGCCCTGTGCACACTCCTTGGAACATCACTGCACTTCCTGGTACTCCTTGAATTGTTTCTTTCATATAATTTTGGATGTGTGATTATATATGTCAATGGCTTGTACACACATAACAGTGTACAACCCGTTCTTGTAAAGAAAGGACCCTGTGGTACGCCTCAGTGCCACAATCCTTATAAAAGGAGCGAAAGCTTCTTACTTTTGAGTAAAACCTATCAAACCTTTCACTTTTCAAGGTTTTGCTCAAAAGGACAAGTACTTCCCCATATGATTTCCAAAACCTCGACCGTTTATATCACTTGTTCAGGGGGAGTATTTGCGTTAAAACTTTGTTCACAAATTGTTCATAGTGGTCATCTTCCCGCAACACTCGAAATGGTCATATTTATTGTCAACTTTTCAAAAATAACATTTGATATGCCATTTTTGAGGGGGATAAAATTGTGTGATAAGAAATATGTTGTGCAAAATGAAAATGAAACTGTGTACTTCAGACTTAACCAACGAATTGACGGTACTAAACTGTTAGTAACTCGAAAAGACTTGTCCTGGACGGGTAATAATTTCAAGCTAGTTCGCTAGTAATGTAAACGTGTCTCGCAAAGGACTTGTCCAAGTAGAAAGTACCATTCGAGACACTCTTGGTAGACATGAACTCTGACGGGTATGACAACCTTTTGAGGTTTGTCTACACCTTCAAGGTAGTTATTAGAGCTAGTTGTCACCTAAAAGCTGACAATGTAACTCTTTAACTATGCAACGTAACCGTGTCTCGCGGGGGATTGTCTATCTCCAGTGGATCAATTCAAAATGTGCGTGCTCTTTCCTCACTGTGCATTTAAACCATTAAAACTCTTAAGCACATGTGGAGGGGGAGTATTTATGCAAAATCCTATCTCTCACAGTGGTTCAAACATGTTTTTCATTTACAAACCCTTTGAGAGATGTTTCACAAACAGTGGTTTTTATGGCAGCATAGGTTAGTCATGGAGTTATAAGGTGACTAAGGTTAGGAATAACCGTCCTATGATCCGCCAGAGCCGGAGGGATCTACCCAAGGACATCACAAATAGTTAGTACTTAGAAGTCCTTAGGTACGATTATAAAAAAGGAGAAAATGAGAATCGGAGAAAGAAGGAGTTGAAGAATAAAAAAGAAATGCAAAGAAAAGTGTGACAACCCGTACTTCCAGGTCATTTCTCGAAACAATTCATGCCTTACAATTTCAACATTTATCGTAAACTGGGTTTACGTGTTCCAAATTCGCGTAACCTTTATGGTTTAGCGGCGAATTCATGATCATATCATCACGAACATTTCATATGGACTAAGTTTAGTCTACATTTCATTAGCATCATTTGCATCATATTAGTTCATTCATGATTTTACATTTCACATTTAACGCGTGAATTTTATATTAAATAAACGTTATCGCGTGAGTTATTATTTTGAATATTTAATCCGTTATTTCAAAAATGATCCCGGTATATTTTTATACTTACATTTAGTTTATAAAAACTATATTTTGAGTTTACCTAGTGTTTTAAATTTATTTTTTATATAAATTGTTATATTTATATAATTACGACAGTTTTTGTAAAAACTACACGATAAATATTTATTCACTAAATACTTGTGAGAAATATATTTTTATAATTTTTATGACTTCATTACACTTTATTTTATTCCACTAAAATTTATTTATAAGTTAAGTCAATACCCAATTAATAATATCTATATTATTATACAAATATATACATGTATAATTTAGACACTTTCCAACCAAGAGACAAGATCATTTATTACACCATAACCCCCCTCTTTTCCCCCAAAATCAGCCGAACCTCCCCTTGATAATATTGTGGAAATCTTTTTTTTTTCATCCAAGTTGACATATACATTTAATAGTTAGTGGTTTACTTACACATACAATACACAAGTCAAGGTGTAAAACCAAAAACATTTCTCTCTTTTTCTTACTCTCTAGAACCGGCCATATAAGGTTTTCTTCAAGAGATCATCAAGTTTTTCCAAGCTCAAGTTAATAAACAATCTAGATCACACTCTTAATTAAGGTTTTGAAATAAAAACCTAGGGTGTTTAGGTTAAACCTTGGTTCTTTGCACCTAATCATATTAACTTGTAAGCATATCACTTCATTTTTCATTTTTCCTTATCATTTCATAAGTATCTCTTCATTTTTGGAGCAAGCATGCATGATTTGTGTTGTTTATACCATTTTTACATGATTTTTAGAAATATATATATAAGGTCGTCCTATAATTATCCCCTTGGTATACTTTGGTCTTAATGATGTTTAGGAACCCATGACACCCTAAGAAGGTGTATGGTAGGATTAGATTAGCTTTGGAGTTGATTTGAAGGGATTAGAATAGGTTTGGTACGAGAAAAACTATTTTCGATAAGTTATAAAAGTGTTCTGTCCTTATTTTGTTTTTCTGGAAAATCCGACAGTAGGCACGAAATTTTGGCCTTGATATTTAGAAAATATACTTTAAAACGAATCCGTGGCCGCTTGAACGGATTAAAACGGAGTTATAACGAAGAAGTTATGAATTTTTCAAGTTTGACGACGATATATACATTTTCAGAAAATTTCAGCAACATGTTTTTATTTTGTACGAGTCAAAAACGAGTCCTAAGCTTTACAAATTATTTCGACTTATCAAAAATATATTAGTATACTTTGATACGAAGCTAAGGACGTATAATACGTAGAAAACGGATTTGAAACGACTAAGATATACTAGTTTTCACAAAATTGCCGTAACTTTATTATTTTAGAAAAACTATATTATTTTTACGAGACAAGTGTTACGGTAACTAAAACGACCATGTTCAAGGCTGTTTTTATCTATGATGTAGAACTTTTTGTAACGAGATGCCTTCTAATAAAATTAAGATCACCAAGCATATTTTCCAAAACGACTAACCGTTTTATAGCGGAGTTGTAATAAATTATTTACGGTTGCTTAAACTTTGCCGAAACTCACTTTTTACACAACATTTTGGACAAAATCACCATCTTTAACCCTTATTATCTTTATGTTCGAGACCTTTATGTCGAAAACTCCTGAACTGAAACTTCTAGATTTTGATACAAACTTTCTAAAACTGTCGAGTTCGTTTCCTAACGATCGACGCACACCATTTTACGACTAGTTTTTCGAAGCCATTTTTGTCAATTTCATGAAATTTCCGACGACTTTATTTTACGACGAAAAGTTAAAATTTCACTATAAATCATTACGAAACCATTGTAGGATGACATTTTGACGTAAATACTTGTAAAGTAATTTAAGAATGGTCAAGACGTCAAAAGAGTATTTTTTCGACGATAAGTATTATTTTCAAAACTCGCCAATGGTATAAATAACATACGAAATGCATGCATAACATTACATCACAACTCATTACATATCATATCATTCGTAATAGGTCCAGATTAAAGTTTCCCGCTATACCTCAGTGTACTCACTCTTGTCATCATACCAGTTTATCAAGTGAGTTTCATAGCCCCTACTTTTACTTGCTTTCATAACTGTTTTGGGGGAGATACATGCTCAACTATTTTCATTTACTTTCATAGTTACTCTAAACATTTAAGGATTACTGTGAGTCATAGCCCCACTTTTTCTCGTTTTAATTATTTATGAAACTCTTTGGGGGAGATGCATGCTCAATAATTTTTATTACATTCATGACTATTTGCAAATTATATGTTTATCCGAACTGAATGTTTAGTCATGCGAAGTAACAGTATTGCCATACTTAGAATTTCCATATCATAATCATTGGACTGATGGTCTTGGTATAATCATTGGACTGATGGTCTTGGTATAATCATTGGACTGATGGTCTTGGTATAATCAGTGAACTAATGGTCTTGGTAGAATCAGTGAACTAATGGTCTTGGTAGAACCAGTGAACTAATGGTCTTGGTACAATCCTGAGCTAATGGTCATGGAACAATTTGAAACCGTACGAATTATGTGTTATATTAAGTAACTGTGGATACATTAAGTTAGGCACTATTTTGTGAATTCATTTGACGATGTGGGCTTGAACATAAATTATATTACACTTTGGCAATGGGTTGTGAATACACAGGTTGCAAGTTTTGTATGGGCGGAACTTGGAACTGAGTGGATTTACAATGCCTTTGCTGCATAAACGATTTTTGAAAGGCTTTACATTTCAACACAAACCCTATGAACTCACTCAAACTTTGTGTTGACACTTTTTAGCATGTTTTATCTCAGGTATCTAAGGCATTCACTTCATGGCATGCATTTGGACATCATGGAGTCGTGATGACGACTCGTCTCACTTGAGTTTTACGTACTTTAAAACATCGTTTGAATTGTAACAAACTTATTTCCGCACAAGTTGATTTTCTTATGGGACCTATACTTTGTAAACTCTGATTGTTTTATTAAATCAAACGATGTATTTTCCAAACGACACTTTAGGTCGTTCAATATATCTGTAACTGTGATGCTATGACAGTCAATCCCCAGGAATTCCATTCCGCTGCAAAGCAGGTAATTTGGGGGTGTGACAAAAAGGGTGAAAAGAAATAACCCTCCAGATTATTCAACTTAGGGCAGACACCGGGTTCAATTCATATGCTACTGGTTGTCACTTAGTGACACCGGTATTGAAGATTAAAAGTCGTCATGGACCCAGTGACGCATGCACTAAACCTTCTTAGCCACTCAAGTTTTTCTCAACAGAAGCTTGTTTCATTCTCACAGGGAACCCTACGTAAACTATTGGCTTTCTCTTAGAGATCGCTGGTATTGAAGAAGGAGACCCTCTCCCTAGTCTCCGCTCAGGAAAACCAAAACGCACTATTGAGTCTAGAGCCACGAGATTCATCAAAAGATCTCTTAGGTACACTTGACATTTTATCACTTGTTGATCACCAAATAAGATTATCAGTGGTTCATATCGAGTCCTTCACAGATCTTAGCAATCTGTCGAGAACATTTATGAGAGGTTCACATCTGTGATCCTCAGTGATTGAATGGAAACTCCTGCCAGGGTCAACATCAAACAACCCTGACAGCAGGTCACTTCGGTAACTCCCCGTGGATTACGCGGAGTGTGTCTCAAACGGTCTACAGTGGTGAGGTGATGCTTCGGTGTACCTCAACGACTCATCTGAACTGTAGATGTACTTCGGTACATCGCGTTATCTCACTTGTGGGACTCCAGTTCAGGAACGGCCTTTGTAAGAATTAGAGTTGTGTTTTCACACTATGCTGTTAACACTCTCGAAGTTCAAACTTGTAAGTACCGGAATCCGCTTATTACTAACCGTTTGACATGTTTTCTTCTTATGGAAGCTCTGGAGCGGGATGATCATGCTGATTCTTCTCATGCTCACGCCAACATCATCACTAATGGAAGTTCTATCCAAAAGCAACACAACAGTCAGAATGATTCTTCGTCAAACCAAAGAATCTACAAAGTTAAAGACTTAAAGAACTTCATCAGTATTGAATTCCAACGTCAAAGAGCGTGTGAGCATGTTGAAGAATGACATGGAGACACTGGAGCAGCGAAGCAGACTTGAGGCAGAATTGAAGCTGACAACAACATACTATCACTTTCACCACAAAGAACAAATAATCAAAGAACAAAGTTAAAGATGACGTCAAAGCACAACTGTTCAAAGTCAACTATCTCTCTACACTGGGGAGATTGTTCGAATCGAAGCAATTCTTCTCACAAGAAAGAAGAATGTCAAAAGACGTCAGAGCTACTATTACATCAACGCCTTCACCGTTCATCACCAACACTTGAGGGGGAGATTGTTGGAATCACTCCTAAACCATAATCATGTGTTTGTAATTAATATGTAATAGTTAGCTTTATTATGGCCTTTATGTTTGTTATTAGCCTTAAGCTTATGTAGAAGGCCCATGAGCTTAGGCCCAAGCCCATTAAAGAAAGGATGGAAACTAGGAGTGTTGCCCTAGCTTTCCTCCTATAAATACCTTATGTAAACCTTCATTTGAAGGTTGGTTGTTCAAGTTTTCTTTCTTTCACATACTCCTTACGCCTAACCATATTATTATTGCTTGTGTGTGTTAGATCTTGTTCAATCGCCTCATCTCTTTCTTATAAGCTTGTGTTTGTAAAACTAGTGACCTAACAGCTTCTCCTACTCAAAGTACTATTTCTCAAAGTACTGTTGCCTACTCTACCCCCACCTTTGCTCAACATGCCTCACCAACAAATACCAACCACTCAGATGAAGTCGTATGCTCATTCTTTGCATAGCAAGCTACTCTACCTGTTACTTATGAAGAAGATTTGTCACAAATTGAAGAAGATGCTCTTGAAGAAATTGATATCAGGTGGCAAGTTGCTATGATCACTGCAAGGATCAGGAAGTTCATGAAGAAGACAGGAAGAGGCATTGACTTCAAACCAAAACAGGGAATCACCTTTGACAAGTCCAAAATTGAATGCTTCAATTGTCAAAAGACTAGACACTTTGCAAGGGAATGCAGGTTTGCTAAATATCAAGCAAACATGATGACTGAGAAACCAAAGCTTGAGCTAAAAATTACAGAAACAAAAGCTTTGGTTGCTCAAGAGAATCTATCAGAGGTTGACTGGAGTGCTGAGTTTGATGGTGAACTAGTAACCTATTGTATCGTAGCTGTGGAGGAATCAGTGGAAGAGTTTGATTGGAGCACAGCTTTTAAAGAGGAACCTGGACATGCTGCTTTGGAATCCAGAGATGGTCTAGGAAGCTTTGATTGGAGCATGGAGTGTGAAGATGATCCTGTTCTACTTGGTATGGTAGCCACTTCACCAAATTCACCCCTATCTCTGAGGTATGCTCTAAGTGTCATAATTTTTATCAAAAAGTGCTAAATGATTAGGTTACTGAAAGAGATAATTATTAAAGGGCTAGGTCTGAGGTAACTGGTTATCAAATTACTTTAGAGTCTATGGAAGCCAAAATAATAACTCATGAAAATAATGAAATGGCTTGGGCAGAAAAGTATGAACAACATGATTATCAGTTAAAATTAAGTGAATGGAAGTTAAATTGTAAGATTTCTGAAATTGAGAAACTGACTAAGGAGAGAGATGAATTGCTAGCAAAGTTTGGTGCTTGGAAAGAATCTGGTCTTTCTCATGTCACTTATGTTGAAAAACAGAGAAGGGCTTACATTAGAACTGGCCTAGGTTTTGGTATGGACTTTAATAACACAGAAGAAAACCCATCTAGTAATAAGGATGACCTTGATTTTGAGGATATAACCACTAGTGATGATGAACTCATTAATTATGTAGACACATCTAGTAATGAGGAATCAATTAGTGAAACACCTCCTGAATATAAGAAAGACAAAGGTTATCATGCTGTCCCTCATCCCACTGGTAGTCATTAACCTCTTAGACCTGATGTTTCTCGTTATGGAGTAGACAATCTAGAGTTTAGGAAAAAGCTTACTGGTAAATCTAGGTCAGAAACCCCAAAAGAAACAGCTGAGACACCTAAGGTAGATGATGTTAAGAGTCAAGCAGTACCTTCAACTCAATGTACTGCCACATGTTCAGCAGTACCTTTAGGAAAACCTTTTCAAAATACTGCTAAACCTTTTAGGGATAACTTTGGTAATCATAATTCTTATCATTCACCCAGAAGCCAAGATAGGTTTGGTCATTCACATAGAGGAAGAAATTTTGGGATTACAGGTCAAAAATTGTGTTTCGTTTGTTATAGTTCTGATCATCTGATCAAGGACTGTGACTTTCACTCAGACTACTTAAGTAAGTTCCCAAAGAACAGATCAACCAATCATAAGCCTAGAGAGAATAAACCAGCTTGGAATCATTCACATAGGGATAACCATAGAAACTTCTCACAAGACTATAGGTACCCTCACCAGAGAAGACCTTTTACAAAACCCCCAGTACATTCAAACACTTTTCAAGATACTGTTAAGCCAAAACCAGTACTTTCTCAAAGTACTGCTCAGTTTTCACCAAACATCTTTTGGAATAGGAACCCTAGGAGATCTAATTACTATCAATCTAGAAGGCGTTACAACTCGAGGAAAGTAGCTAGATCAAGAGACTCTACACCAGAAGTTAAAACCAAATGGGTTATGAAGAAAAGTACTGATGGGGAAGAAACAGTACTTTCAGTAAGTTAAAGTGAAACAGAGATTTTAGTTGAGAATAATAAAGAAAACTTGAATGAAAAAGAGATTTTTATTGAAAATCCAACACAAGTTTTGGAACAACCAAATATAATTGATCATGCGCTTAAAGACAGTGGAAATTACATACTTAAAGAATTTAAGTATGTAACTCTACAAGGGGAACACAAGTCAGTAATGGCTTGGGTTCCTAAAATTAACTAACTCTTTTATCTTTGTGCAGGGCAACCTAGAAGAGGAGCTTAAAGATCATCTAATTGTGGATAGTGGTTGCTCTGGAAGCATGACAGGAAACAAGGAGATTCTGTCAGATTTTAGATCCTATTGTGGAGGAAGAGTTGCATTTGGGAATGATGCTAGTGGAGGTAGAATTAGTGGGAAAGGAACCATCAAAGCAGGAAGCATAGATTTTGAGAATGTTAGATATGTGAAGGAGCTCAAGTTCAACCTATTGTCAGTATCTCAAATCTGTGACAAGAAGTATCCTGTGCTATTCACTGACAAGGAATGTCTTATTCTTTCCCATGAGTTTAAGCCTGTTGAAGATAACTTGGTAATACTAAGAGTACCAAGAACCAATGATGTGTACAGTCTGGATATGAAGAGTCTTCACTCTTCTGGGAGAGCCACATGTTTAGTGGCAAAAGCAACACTTGAAGAAGCACATCAGTGGCATAGAAGATTGGGCCATGTAAATTTCAAAAATATCAACAAATTGGTCAAAGGAAATTTAGTTCGAGGTTTACCTTCCAAGACTTAGAAGAATGATCACTCATGTTTGGCGTGCAATAAGGGTAAACAACACAAAGCTTCATGCAAGAAGCTTGAGGAAAGAACCATTAGAGAACCTTTGGAGTTGCTACACATGGATCTATTTGGTCCTGTTTCTGTTACTAGTCTATACAAGAAGAAGTACTGCTTGGTTGTAACAGATGATTATGCAGGTGACAACTATGACAGAAGATCAACTACTAGAGGATGCCAATATCTTGGAAGAAGATTAGTTTCATGGCAGTGTAAGAAGCAAACAATTGCAGCAACATCCTCTACTGAAGCAGAATATGTGGCTGCTGCAAGTTGTTGTGGACAAGTTTTGTAGATGCATAATCAACTCTTGGATTATGGGTTCAACTTCAAGAATACTCCTATCAACATTGATAATGAGAGTACAATATGTATTGTGAAGAATCCAGTTTATCACTCAAAGACCAAGCACATTCAGATTCGGCGTCACTTTATCAGAGATTGTTATAACCATAGGCTCATTATTGTTGTCAAGGTTCACACGGATGATAATGTAGCTGATTTACTCACCAAAGGCTTTGATGTTTCAAGATTCAATCACTTGGTGGTAAGCATTGGAATGATTAATTATTAAGTTACATTTAAAGGGAGGACTGAATGGTTAGTTAGTTAGTCCTGTGCTTTGCTTAAGGGGAGGCAATACAATGCCCACATGGAGTGTTTGTCATTATAGAGAAGAAGATGGAAAAGTACTGCTGTTTTGTCCTATGAAAGTACTGCTTTGAAAGTACTGGAAAGTACTGCACACGTGGAAAGAACTACTTGTCTTATCAACGTACTGTTCCAACGGTTATAAAGAAGGGTAAATTCAAATAACGGTAACTTTGTTATTATGGGCTGTGATTTTTCAAATCCTACCTATAAAAAACTACTTCCAGATTTTCCCTCTCATCTTTATTCGTATCAATCTTTTCCATATTTCTCTCTCTCTCACACACTTACGTATTCAAGAATCAATATCTTTTACCATCATCCATGGCAAACCTACACACAGTTTCTAAACACAACATGGTGGCGAATTTAGATAAAACGGAGGCTAATGTAATCTTCCATGACATTATTGATTTCTTAACTGGTTCTCCAATCAGTTATGCGCTTTTGGTGGAACCTGATATAATTGAGCCCTGGATACAGCAGTTTTGGGCAACTGCAAGAATGCATATGGAGAATGATGAATCTTATATTCAAGCTAAAGTTGATTGAAGGCTTATCAAGATCACTGAAGCATCAATTCGTGAAGATTTATTATTTGATGATGCAGAAGGAGCTATTAGGTTTGATAAACAGCTTCTTTGGGATACACTGAGAAATATTAGATATGAAGGGTCTTTGGTTGACACAACAACATTCAAGAAGCGCTTGTTCAGTCCACATTGGAAGTACTTAGTACATGTTCTTCTTCATTGTATCAGCTCTAAAAGTACTTCTTGGGAGCAATTTGGTTCAAACATTGCGTCTGCACTGGTAGGATTGGCTAGAAACCGTATGTTCAACTTTTCAAGGCTAATATTAGATGGAATGCTCTCTCACATTTTTCATGGGTCACGATGGTTAATGTATCCGAGATTTATTCAAGTTTTCTTGAATAAACAACTTTCAGATGTACCAAAGCCTGCAAGTCTTTTACCTATTGTGGTACAACCAGCCAAGATTTTCACCTTTATGGCTAGGAAAAGTGATTTGTTTACTGGAAGGAACACCCTATTGATCACTTCAATGATGGAGGTTGTTCAAGCAATACGCGATGAGGCTGCAGAGAGTGATGACAGAGAAGGTACTGCTTCACAAGGTACTGCTTCTCAAAGTGCTGCATCTCAAGAAACTGCATCACAAGGTACTGCTTCACAAGGTACTGCTTCTCAAAGTGCTGCATCTCAAGAAACTGCATCACAAGGTACTGCTTCACAAGGTACTGATGTGAATGAAGGTACTGCAGTTTCTCCTACCTCATCTCACCATGATACTCCACCCATTGCGTCACCAGAACAAGATATTCCTATTTCATCATCATCTTCTGGAAGAGACACAACTACTATACCCCCTGAAGGTTTAGTGTTGGATAATTATGTTCTGACAAGGGAGCTAGTCAGATTGAAGAAGACAACTGAGGCTCAAGCTGCACAGTAGCACAGTTGAAGACCAAGGTTTGAAAACTTAAGAGGTCTATCTGGCTTGTGGTAACCCATCACAGATTATGGATCAAGGCTGAAAGGAAGAAAAGAAAACATTTCAAGAAGGCTTCAAAGAGCAAACAGGTTCACCAGTAATCTTCTGTCCAATTGGGGAGGAATTTAGAGAAAGAGAATTTGAAAGAAGATGCTGAATTTCAAGATGAACCTCAAAGTACTGAAGCACAAGTAAATCTTCAAAGTACTGATCCTGAAGGAACTGGTGTTCAAAGTACTGATGATCAAGGTGCTGCTGATCAAAGTACTGCTCTTCAAGGAACTTATAGGCAATAGTTAATTACACCAAGGGTGTTAGATTTTGAAGAAGAAGCTGGTCCTTCAACAGTCATACCAGAAAAGGAAGCTGATACACCCAAACCAATACACATTGCAAGTGATGATGAAACTATAGCTGAGATATTGCATGATTTATCAAAACCAAGGGGTGTTAGCATTCCAGGTGTTGCTGAAGAACAATCTTAAGTTTCTCAATCTCAACCTGTGTTAGATCCTAAAGATAAAGGGAAAGGTAAAATGATTGAAACAAAGAAGAAAAAGAAACTTACTTTAGCACAACTAAGGGCTGCTGAAGTTGCTAGGAATGAGGAAGCAGCTAGAAAAGTACAAGCTGAATTGAATATTGAAGTTGCTATTGAAGAAGCTAAGGATAAAGAAGCAGCTAAGAAATTGCAAGAAGAATTGAATGCTGAAGTTGCTGTACAATTAAAGACACCTATTCCTGTTTCTGCTCTACCAAGAATACCAAATCGTGCTAAAGAAAGAAATGCAATGATGGCTTATTTAAAAAGTCAAGGATATATTGGATTGCAAAAGTTGAATTATGTTGAGATGAAACAGCTGTATGAAGCTGTTAGAGAAGCTTATCAGAAGCATGTTGATAGTATCAAAGATTTTAAAGATGATGATGCTCAGAAAGAAGATGATAGAAAAGGAAGCTTAAAAAGAAAAAGAATAACTGAAGTTGAAGATGATCAGCCATCAAAGAAGGTTGAGTTAAGGTCTGATACAGATGATGAATTAAGGAATTACTTAAGAGTTGTAGAATTTGAGTATTCTAAAGATGATGCAGAAAAGAAGACATAAAAGAAGAAGAAAAAATCACCAATAACTACTTTTGAAGTTGTAGAATCAAAGGATGGAAATTATCTGATGTTTCATAGAGAAGATGAAAGCTTCAGAGTGTTTAATAAGCTATGGGATATATTGCACATAATAGATAGAGAGAATTTATTTCATTTATATCATTTGGTGCAAGAATATTTTGAACACATTCCATCAGAAGGTGTTGGTTTAATCTTGCTTGGAGATCTCACAACTGTTTGGGAAACTGAAGAATCAAGCACTGATGAGATTTGGAAAAATCAAGAAGATTGGGAGATTATTAGCTGGAGATTTTTTGAAGAATCTGGAGTACATGTTTTAGAGTTAGAAGATGGAACTATGATTCATATGTTAGCAGATAGAAGATATCCGCTTACATAAGATCTTATGAGGAAAATGCTAGAACAGGGTATGGAGGTTGAAGAAGATAATGAAACTGCACTTATGGTCATCAAATTGTTTATCAGATGGACAACAATGGCTGAGGATGAAGCATAAAATACTGGTATGATGTTTATAATATATAAATTTTTGAAAAACAAGTACCTTATCCAAAGTACTGCTGGAACAATTAGTACTTTAACCAAAGTACTGCTTGCAGTATAAACCAGTAAATGTTTTTGAAAGAAAAACTTTTGTCAAGTAAATAATATTTTGAAACAAAAGTTAACAAGCAACAATGGTTTTTGAGATGGTTATAACAGTAGGTTATCAGTTGACCATGTTTACAAAAGAACTGGCTAATCCATGAGCAAACGGCTCTGGTAAAGATATCTCAAATCCGTTATATAGTTGACAACTTGCTAATAAGTTGTATGGTAATCAACTCACCATATCAGCAAATGTGAAGAGTTGGCTAGCCCACAAGTAAAATGGTTTGTGGTAAAGGCTGTGGAAAAACCATTTATATGGTAATTAGTTCACCATGATAGTAAGAACTAACTAGTCCAAAAGGGTACAGCTTTTGGTAAAGACAAATCAAATCTGTTGATAGCTGATGATTTGCTAAAAATCATATGGTTATCAATGTACCATGGTCTTACACACCTAAACATTTGGCTACTCCAGAGTTAATGGCTTTGGTAAAGAGACATCAAAATCCATTAAAATTCAATGATTCACCTCTCACAGGAGTTTACACACCTGGAAGTGATGAGAATAGACTGAAACTTAACTGAATTAATGTACAAATTATCATATGTTGCTGAGTAGCTGAGAAGATGGAGCTTGCTGATTGTTGCTGAAAAGAGTTACAATGATAAAAGTTACTTTGATGATGATGATATAAGCACAAAATCTACAAAGACAAAATTTGAAGATAAAGCCACAATCTCTCTTGAAGACAAAAATGTTGAAGCTGAATATACAAAGGAACTTGAAGTCAAGCAAGTAGAATTCAAGTTAGGGGAAGATTGTTGGGATATGAAATGTCAAAGTGCTGAAGAGTTAAAGTACTGAAGAAGTCAAAGTACTGCTAAAGTATAAAGTTAAAGTACTGCTCGATACATCAAAGTACTGCATGCTTAAAGGACTGCTATGCAAAGACGTTAAGGATTAATGTGTAAATTCTAGAATGTTCTAAGCTTAATATAGTATTACTTGTCGTACAAGGTTACAAATTGTAAACCGACTTGGGCTATCATTAAGCCTATAAAAGGACCCCTAGATTGACATTAGAGTTATGTGTTTTTTAGAGTTTTAGAGAAGTACAATATTAGAGTTTTAGAGTTGTTAAAGAATCTGCATAATAAGCAGATTTAGAGTTATTAATAATATCGTTGAAAGTTAAAGTTAATTCTTCTTAACTTTGTTAAGTAAATTCCGCATACTTAATAGAGTTTGCTCAGTGTTTCATTGTTAATAACTTAGGATTTATCCGAGGTTATTAAACCCTTAACAAGCTATATAAGTTAGTTTGGTTAGAGTACATCGATCCAACATCAAATAGTATGGAAGCATAGCGATTATTGAGAAGGAACGTACCCGTAACTACGTTAGGGTCGTCGCCAGCTTCCTTCTAGCGTAAACACGCGTTGTTCCCATGTCTCTCTGCTGATTCCTAGCACCATGGTTTCCCTGGTTTTCCACAACCTCACGCTTCACAGGGTTTAAGCCATTACCTCCTACACCTCGGTTAGCAAATCCTCCTACATTACCGGGATTTCATCTCATCCACGGCTCTCGGCACTCATTCTTAAAGTGTCCCTTCTTTCCACATCCAAAACAGGTGACAGTGGCCTTCCAGTCCGCTCCTTGTGCAGTTTGGGCTGCAGCAAGTGGTCGGGACCTACAGTCTTTGGCCAAATGTCCTACCTTAGAGCACTTCCTACACATACTCGGGCACAATCCATGATGGTGTCGGTTACAACGACCACACACAGGCTTACTACCTTCGTAATCTTTCCTACCTCCATTTCCTATGGCGAACACTCTGGCTGTCTTTTGCCGTTTATTGTCATTCCCTTTTGCAACTTCGTTCCCCTTCCTCTAATCACTCCTATCATTCTTACCTTTGTCTCCTATTTCTAGTACATAGGAGTCCATCAAACGCTGAGCCACAGCAATTGCCTCATGCAAATTAACTGGCTTGGCAGCGATGACATCATTTCGAGTAGCCAAAGGCAATCTATCAGTATACCTCTCAATCTTAAGTTCTTCGGTGCGAACCATTTCAGGGCAAAGCAATGATAACTCTTGGAAACGACGAGTATAAGTCGCCATGTCAGTACCCTTAACCTTATGGTTCCAGAACTCACTCTCTAACTTCTTAACTTCATTCTTAGGATAGTAAGTCTTAATCAGGAGAGTCTTAAACTGAGTCCAAGTCATACTATAGGCTACATCAATTCCTACTGATCTGTGGTAGTTGTTCCACCAGGTCAACGCCTCATCCTTCAAGGTGAATGTTGCATACTTAACCTTACAATCCTCATCACAGTTACTCACAACAAACACATATTCAGTTTTCTCCAACCACCTAGTCAGGTAAACTACTCCCTCAGTTCCTCCAAACTCAATGGGACCACAGAATCGGAACTCTTTGTAGGTACAACCTCGAGTTCGATTCAGCATTGGGGTTCCACTAGAAGTGTTAGAGAGATTACCCTCAGCTAGCAGTTCAGCGACACGCTGCGACACTAGCTGGTCAATGTGGGCTGGGTTCACAGGTGGATGGTTTTGTGGAACAGGACCATTCTCAGCACGATCGTTCACATTCGGGTTCCCTACAGCGGGTTATCAATGTTTGGGTTCTCAACAGGTGGTGTGGTCGGGGCCGGATGACGACCTCGACGACCAGGGGCAACAACAGCAGCAAGAGCTGCTCGGTTGTTCCTAAGCGAGTTTTGTCTTGTTGCCACCATTCTGGAGGCAAGAAGAACAGTTTCATAAGTTCACAATTCACGTTATAAAAATAGAGTTGGGTTCCAAGGGTCACCCAATAATGCCTGAATACATAATCAAGGCCAACAGGGATAACGCTATACCAAAGCGAAACAATCAAATACCGAATCATAACTAAGGATGCATGTTCCAATAACCATAACTCATAGGTTTCAAAAGTGGAAATACATGGAAGGATACGGAGAAATCAAAAACGATCCTAACGACGATACTAGTAAGAAAACTAGGATAATCCTACATCTCGAACCAAGTACTACTTAGTTTCAAGATGGTACAAAACCAAAAATCTAATACTATCTAGCCGCGTCTACGAATACCACTCTCCGACCTCCTAACATCGTCAACCTCTCTCCATAATGATGCCAGCTCAACACGTCGAGCGTCGCGATCACTCTTAAGCTCTGCGACCTCTCTCTCCAACTCACCAATCCTACGCCAAATCGCTCTATCAGCATCACAGGCTGTCGCGAACCCTCTCAGCAGGTCCCCAACCTGCTCCTGGAGCTTCGACATACCCTAACGCAAAACCCTAGTCCTCCTGACTACAATACCCATATCATCTCTCAGATCCTCTATACTAGCCCTAGATACTCCAACCAATCTATCTGTCAACTGACTAAGCCTAGTACCCTGCGATGTAATCCTCTCCCACATCAGACCCGTCTCACCATACTCCTCGGGCTCAGAAACAATCTCCGATGGTATCTCCGATCCTAACGGGCTACCTATATAAGGTGAGTAAGGTGGTGAGTCGATGTCTAAAGGCTGTCCAGGGGACTCAGGCTCAGGCAAAGGATAACCTGGTCCCGGAGAATGTGCAGGACTCTGCAATTGAGGAGTACCCCCTTCTGGGATATCCTCATCATCCTCCTCCTGAGGATCCTCATCCTCATCAACATACTGCTCCTCAATCTCATGCTCCTCCTTAACCTCATGCTCCTCCTCGCCCTCATCCATGGGGGGAGAGTCCATGAGTCGGAGTCTCTGTGCAGGTAAATCCTGAGGTGGTACACTAGGAGATCTAGGCCTCCTAAGACATGGTGATGCTGGTGGTGATGACAGAAGAGAGTGGGCTGCTAAACGGATAGGTGATGATGGTGGTCTCATGGACATGCGGGCAGTGCTATAAGCAAGCTAGGAGTCTGTGCTCGCGCCAAAACCTGATGTAAAGTGAGCTGCCTAGATGAGCTAGGACGATCTGATGATGATGAACTAGTGTGACGGGAAATCTCATAAGGATCACCCTGCGCAACCGTCATGAGAGTCAATGCTGGCGAACTAGAAACAGCAAGGACCTCCTCAGATACATCAAAATCTAGTGAAGGCATAGTCTGTGACAATGGCATAGGGTAGGTATAAGTGTTCGAAACAACTAGTTTTAAATAAGCGCATCAACTTAACCAAAACATATATCACATAATGAAAGCTTTAAAAGTAGAGGTACCGCATTACTCAAAACATGCCTTTAATGAAACGCATAAGTTCAGTTTCATCACATAATCCCATATCAAATCAATCGAGTTCAAAATTTCCAAAAGCATAATATATCGTTTACTCAATTCCAAAACCGTAGTATCTCAATAATCACATCTCATTTCCCAAAATCAATAATCATATCTCCAAATAATAACGTTTCCAAAATCAGTTCACAATATCCCTTAACAGATCATCTCATAATTCAAATCGCAGTTCATACCATAATCAAATAAGAAGCTTCGGCTTGGCAAGCGGGCGTGCGTCGGTCGAGGATCAATTTTTCTTAAAAGTGGTTATAGTTTAGGGTTTATAAAATACCTAATTCTCTATAAACTTGAGCTCTGATACCAATCTGTAACACCCCCAAATCTCGGTACAGCGGAAGACTTAATCAAGTTTTCAGGGCGTTACTATTGGATTGGTATCGCACACAAGTATAGCAAAAGATAGTCATTTAACATTGAAAACCAAATCCAAATTTAGTCATTTAAAACATTTAATCCAAAAGAGTAAATATTAGGCCCAAAACATGGTTTAATCAAATAGGTCCCCAAAGTTTATCAGAGTCAGAAATGATCCTTGAACCCCGCCTTCTTGTCAAGCTTCCACCGATCATGTATTCCAAACATCTTTCAAATACCTGAGAAATCATGCTAAAAGGTGAGCTTATGCTGGTGAGTTCTGATGCAGGTTTTACTGACCAGGTCTTAATATTTATAGTGTCTCGCTATACCTATGGTCTACCCTAATGCACTAACGGGCAGTGTACCCGGTCGTGTGTAGTGTAGTAAATGGTAAAGCCGAGGTCGTCCCAAGAGCTATGTATGTTGGATTATTACTAAGTCTAATTGTCACAAAATTATAATGGTTTCGATAGGTATTTAATTAATTAAACTTCTAATGCATAATATAAAAGCAAATAAATGGTAGAGGGAAATCAATAGAGGAATAGTAGTGCTAACCTAGTTAATCCTCCTAGCTAGTTATGTCTACGTCTACCAACTTCCAATTACTTCAGGTGGGGTCAAATTCGAGAGGACATCATTTAGTCAATTTGCCCTAACCTATCAGCAAAGATGCCACCACAGGAGAAATCAGGTGCACCATCATAAGTCATGTTGTTCCTGGTCCCCTAAGCCGAGTCATTAAGTACCGCTACATGCTAGATTCTAAATAGTGAGTACCCGGCCGTTAGGAACTTAGACACTACACCCCCCAATTCTTAAGTTCATCCAAACGATAGGTGATCAGTTGGTCAAATCGCACAAGTAGAAAGGGTTGTCAGTTGGTCATATCTTACTGTTGGATCGATATACTTTAATCAAACTAACTTTAACTAGCTTGTTAAGGTTTAATAACCTCGGATAAATCCTAAGTTATTAACAAAGAAACACTGAGCAATCTTTATCAAGTACGCGGAATTTACTTAACAAAGCTAAGAAGAATAACTTTTATTATAAACTCTAAATCTGCTTATTATGCAGATACTCTAATACAACTCTAAGATAATCGAACTTTTCTCTAAAACACTAATTCGTAAACTCTAAAACTCTTTTTGGAATCGTACTTCTAATGCCAATCTAGGAGTCCTTTTATAGGCTCAAGGATATCCTAGTCGGTTTACAATTTGTAACCTTGTACGACAAGTAATCTAAACATAGAATACAATTCTTTCCATAAACGAATATAACAGTTCTTTGTTCTTGCAGTACTTTGACTTCGTAGTGCAGTACTTTGACTTTGTCTTTATCAGTACTTTGACTCTTTGACTTCTTCCAGGACTTTGCAGCTTACAGTACTTTCATGTCTTCAGTACTTTCATATCTTCAGCACTTTCATATCCCAACAATCCTCCCCTAACTTGAATTCTACTTGCTTGACTTCAAGTTCCTTTATGAATATGTCTTTAATATCTTCATCTTTAAAAACGGATTGTTTCTTAGTCTTTAGATTTTATCTCTGTAGCATCTGTGCTTGTCAAAGTATCTCTTAGAATTGTTTTCTTCACAGCAGCATCCAGCAAGCTCCATCTTTTCAGCAACACAGCAACATATGACAAATTGTACATTAATTCGGTTTAAGTTGCATACTATTCTCATCACTTCCAAGTGAATCATTGAAAATTTAATGGATTTAGATCTCTTTACCAAAGCCATTATCTCTGGAGTAGCCAAATGTTTTGGTGTGTAAGACCATGGTACATTGATAACCATATGATTTTTAGCAAACCACCAGCTAACAACAGATTTGATTTGTCTTTACCAAAAGCTGTACCCTTCTGGACTAGTTAGTTCTTCTATCAAATGGTGAACTAATTACCAATAATGGTTTTTCCACAGCCTTTACCACAAGCCATTTTCTTGTGGGCTAGCCAACTCTTCACATTACTGATATGGTGAGTTGATTACCATCCAACTTATTAGCAAGTTGTCAACTAAAAACGGATTTGATATATCTTTACCAAAGCCGTTTGCTCATGGATTAGTCAATCCTTTTGTAACCAAGGTGGATTGATAACCTATTGATGTTATCATCACAAAAACCATTTATTCAACCTTTAAAAAATTTATTAATTAGCAAAAGGTTTCTTCTAAAATGCATTTAACTGGTTTATTTCTGCAAACAGTACTTTGATGAAAGTACTGTCTGATCAGCAGTACTTTGAATAAAAGTACTGATATATCAAAAAGTGTGTATTCAAATAAAATTCATACCAGTTATTGATCATTCTCAGCAATAGTAGTCCAGTTGATAAATAAGTTGATAACCATGCAAGCAGTTTCATTATCCTCTTCTACTTCCAATCCATGCTCTAGCATTCTTCTCATGAGCTCAACTGTGAGAGGATATCTTCTTTCTGCAAACATGTGTATCATTGTTCCATTTTCCAGCTCTAAAACATGAACTCCAGACTCTTCAAAGAATCTCCAGCAAACAATTTCCCAACTTTCTTGATTCTTCCAAATATCATCAGTGCTCTCTTCTTCAGTTTCCCATACAGTTATGAGATCACCATGTAAAACTAAACCAATCCCTTCTAATGGATTATTTTCAAAGTAAGCCTTCACCACATTATATAAGTAGAATAGATCAACTCTATCTATAATGTGCAGTAAGTCCCATAGCCTTCTGAAAACTTTGAAGCTTTCATCTTCTTTATGAAAAATCATGTAATCTCCATCCTTAGATTTCACAACTTCAAAAACACTAATCATTGATTTGTTCATCTTCATGTCATCATCTTCTTTTGAATAATCAAAATCTATCACTCTGAGATAATTCTTTAATTCATCACTAGTCTCAGATCTTAATTCAACTTTTTCTTTCTTTGAAAACTGAACATCTGTAACTTCAGTTTTTCTTTTTGTTTTTAAGCTCTTCTTCCTTTCAGCTTCAGTCCAATAAGCTTCTTCTCTAAAGTCTTTAATGTCAGCAACACTCTTCTTATAAGCTTTTGTTTCAGCATCATAGAGTCTTTTCATATCAACATAATTTAGCTTCTGCAAACCTTTATATCCACGACCTTTCAAATAAGCCATCATAGCATTCCTTTCTTTAGCTAAATTAGGTATTCTTGACATATATCTAACAGGAGTAGGTGACGGTAATAGTTCAGCAGCTTCAGCATCTAATTCATCTTGTACTTTTTGAGCTGCTTCTCTATTCTGAGCTTCTTGATCTTCCTGTTCTTTTCTATCTTTAGCATTTAACTCTTCTTGAACTCTTCTAGCTGCAGCTTCATTCCTAGCAACTTCAATTGCTCTAAGTTCTGCTAAAGTTAATTTCTTTTTCTTTGTTTCAACCAGAACACCCTTTCCTTTATCCTTAGGATCAATTGCAGGTTGAGAAGTTCTTTGTTGTTCTTCTTCTTGTACATCTCTAATAGTAACTCCTCCTCTTGGTTGTGACAAATCTCCTAAAATTGTAGCAATGAATTCATCATCACTTGCAGAATGAATAGGTTTGAATGTAGCTTCCTCCTCTTCTTGTATAACAGTTGTAGAAGGACCAGCTTCTTCTTCAAAATTTAATACCCTTGGTGTTATTACCTCTTGCCTAGAAGTATCTTGAAAAGCAACACTTGGATGATCAGTACCTTGATCATCAGTACCTTGAACTTGAACTTGTTCTTCTTGTTCCTCAGTATCTGAAATAATCTTTTCTTCAGTACCTTTAGGTTCTTTCTGCTTTGTAACATCTTCTTTCAAAGTTTCTTTTTCTAAATTCCTCCCCAATTTGACAGAGTGATGAACCTGTTGCCGTTTGTGTTTCCGAGTCTGCTTTTGCGCCTCCTGCTTGTTTTTAACCCAAACACGAAATTCTTTAATCAAAGGCCAGACAAAAGTTCGTAGCCTTCTAAACTTGATCTTCAATTTCTTTATCTGCTTAGCTTGAACCTCAGTAGTCTTTTTCAACTTAACTATCTCCCTTGTCAAAGCATAATTATCCAAAGATAAACCTTCACGAGGTATAGTATATGGATCTTCACCTTGAATATGTGAATGTTCCTCTGATTGAGAAATAGGAACAGATCGTGGTGGAGATGGAGTAGGTGATCTGACAATCTCTTCTTGAACCTCAGGACTTGGAGAAACATTACCCTGTGGAGATTCAGTACCTTCATGTGAAGCAGTACTTGCAGATGCAGTACCTTCAGATGCAGCACCTGCAGTTGCAGTACCTTCAGATGCAGTACCTGCAGTTGCAGTACCTTCAGATGCAGTACCTGCAGTTGCAGTATCTTCAGATGCAATACTTGCACTAGCTGCATCATCTTCATCATCAGCTCGAACAGCCTGAACAACTTCCATCATAGAAGTAGTTAATGGGGTATCTGGACCTCTAAATAGATCACTTCTTCTAGCCATAAAAGTAAAAATCTTGGATTGTTGAACAATAACAGGCATAAAAGTAAAAATCTTCATAACCAATATGCCCAAAAGTTTCCCAAATCAATTCCTTGGCAAAACGAATAGCACCATCATTATCATTAAACAGCAAATCCTCTCGAATAGATGCTTCAGTAATCTTCACAGTTCTTCCAACAACTGTAGCCCTAATATAATATTCTTCATTCTCCATGTTTTCTTTCGCAGTAGCCCAAAATTCTTGAATCCAAGGCTCAATAATATCCGGCTCCACTAAAAGAGCATAACTGATTTGCGACCCAGTTAAAAAATCAATAATATCGTGAAACGCCGCGTTATCTTCAGTCTTGTCTAAATTCGCTACCATATTGTGCTTTGAAACAGTAGGTCGATTCGCCATTGGTGATTATGTAAGCACAAATTGAATTTGAATAAGAATGAGAGAAAGATGGAAACGATGCTAATGTAATAATATGAGAGGGAAAATCGGAAAGTAGGTATTTATAGGTGAGATTTTTAAAAAATCACTGCCCAAAATAAAATAACCGTTAGCATTAATTACCCCTCAATATAACCGTTGGAACAATACTTTAATACGACAATCAGTACTTTCCACGAATGCAGTACTTTCCCAAAGCAGTACTGTCCAAGCAGTACTTTCAGGAAAAATAGTACTTTGCCAAATTCCTCCATAGAAACTAAGTATATACAAGTAGCCTCCCCTCAAGCAATACACAGGACTATACTAACACCTTATAGTCCTCCCCTCAAACGAAGCTTAGTAGTTAATCATACAAATACTCACCACCAAGTGATTGAATCTTGAAACATCAAAGCCTTTGGTGAGTAAATTAGCTACGTTGTCATCTGTGTGAACCTTAACAACATTAATGAGCCTGTGCTCATAACAATCTCTGATAAAGTGATGCCTAATCTGAATATGCTTGGTCTTGGAATGATAAACTGGATTCTTCACAATACAAATGGTACTCTCATTATCAATATTGATAGGAGTATTTTTGAAATTGAACCCATAGTCCAAGAGTTGATTCTGCATCCACAAAACTTGTCCACAACAGCTTGCAGCAGCTACATATTCAGCTTCAGTAGATGATGTTGCTGCAATTGTCTGCTTCTTGCATTGCCAGAAGACTAACCTTCTTCCAAGATATTGGCATCCACCAGTTGTTGATCTTCTATCATAATTATCACCTGCATAATCACTATCTGAAAAAGCTTCTAAGTGAAAAGGTGACTCTTTAGGATACCACAACCCCAACTTAGGTTGTTGTTTCAAATAACAGAAAATTCTTTTTACTGCATTCATGTGAGAGATCTTTGGTGAGACTTGATATCTTGCACATAAACAAACTGCAAACATGATATCAGGCCTTGATGCAGTAAGATACATAAGAGAGCAAATCATTGATCTGTAAAGCTTGACTTCAACAGGTTGTCCATCTTCATCTTTGCCCAATAAATTGATAGATTTAATCGGTGTAGTAACAGCCTTCATATCATCAAAATTAAACTTCTTAAGTATGTCTGTAACATACTTGTCTTGACTGATTAAAATTCCTTCCTTTGACTGCTTAACCTGAAGTCCCAAAAAGAAAGTTAACTCTCCCATTGAACTCATTTGAAATTCCTTCTGCATCAACTGCTCAAACTCCTTAACCATGGACTGTTTGGTAGCCCCAAAGATGATATCATCAACATAGACTTGAACTAACATGATATCCTTCTTGTCTCTCTTGATAAACAAAGTCTTGTCTATAGCTCCCCTCCTGTATCCATGTTGTAATAAGAAAGTAGAGAGCCTCTCATACCAAGCTCTAGGTGCCTGATGAAGGCCATAAAGAGCCTTAACCACCTTATAGACTTTGTTTGGATGTTTAGGATCTTCAAAACCTGGAGGTTGTTTCACATACACCTCTTCTGTAATAGTACCATATAAAAAGGCACTCTTGACATCCATTTGGTAAACCTGAAAACCCATGTATGAAGCAAAAGCAAGAAATATTCTAATAGCCTCAATCCTTGCTACAGGAGCAAATACTTCATCATAATCTACCCCTTCTTCTTGTCTGTAGCCTTGTGCTACTAACTTTGCCTTGTTTTTAATAAGATTGCCTCTTTCATCTCTTTTTACTCTGAAAACCCATCTGGTTCCAATAACTCTCTTCCCATCTGGAAGATCACATAAAACCCAAACTTCTTGAAGTTTAAATTGAAGAAGTTCTTCCTGCATAGCTTCAACCCAGCTTTCTTTAGTCAAAGCTTGAGCAATATTCTTGGGTTCCTCTTGAGAGATGAAACAAGTAAATAAGCAGGTTTGATGGTCCTTATGATTCAGCCTGTTTTGTTTATACACAAAGCTAAGTAAAGCATTGTGAGGTTTTGTGAAACCCTTAGCTTTGTGTCTTGTCATAACTCCAGAAGTAGATGGACCAATGATTTGATCAGTTGGATGATTCTTATGAATGCGTAAGATTGGAGACTGTGGAACTCCATATGCATCATCCAGATTAGTATAATCAGCACCTTCATTGGAATCTGAGAAAATACCTTCATCTTCAAGCTCATCATCATTTTCTTCTAATCCAGGCATGGTAGGATCATCCAAATCATCTAAAGTACTGTCAACAGGAGCAGCAGTACTTTGGTCGAAAGTACTGTCCAAAGTACTGTGAGAGTATTCTGCAGTCTTGGTCTTCTTTGCCTCTTCATAAGCTCTCCTTTGTTCATCAGTGTAAGAATGTGCTAATACATCTTGAAGAAGCATCTGATTAAGTTCCTCTTGAATAGATTGATCCTCAGCAGATAATGAGGATTGTGGTGCAACAGTACTGTGTTTTGGAGAATCAGTACTTTGCTTAGGAACATCAGTACTTTGTTTTGGACTTACAGGATCTTTATCAGGAACAGCATCAGGTCTAATATGAACTCCATGAACAACATATTGTACATCTTCTCCATTGTGCACTGGTTGATTTTCTTCTCTAACAGGTACATAATTCATTGAAGGAGTTAAGACCTCAAGATCAAACATCCAATCAGGACCTTTACCTTTCTCATTGTCTTGATCTTCTAAAAACTCAACATGAAGACAATCTTGAATCTTCTTAGTAACTCTGTTGTATACTCTAAAGCCTTTACTGTTAGTGAAATAACCCAATAAGTATCCTTCTTCTGATTTGCCATCAAACTTCCCCAGATTATCAATGGTATTTAAAATAGTAAGAGGACATCCAAAAGGCTTCATGAAACGAATGTTGGGTTTATTGCCCATCAGCAATTCATAGGGTGTCTTCATCTGTGGTTTGGTGACAGAGACTCTGTTAAGTACATAGCATGCAGTACTTACAGCTTCTGCCCAAAATTGAATAGGTAGATGGGAATCTGCTAGCATTGTCCTTGCTGCTTCAATCAAAGTCCTATTCTTCCTCTCTGCAACACCATTTTGCTATGGTGTTCTAGCAATACTAAACTCCCTCTTTATGCCTTTATTTGCACAAAAGTCATCCATAGGCTTGTTCTTGAATTCAGTTCCATTATCACATCTAATACCTCTAACCTTGAGTCTTAATTGGTTTTCAAGTGCTATAATCAGTGTCTGAATAGCATCAAATGTATCATCTTTAAAACCCAAAAAGAAAACCCAACTGAATCTACTGCAATCATATGTAACCACCAAACAGTACTTTTTCTTATTTAAACTTGCCACAGAGACAGGTCCAAATAAATCCATATGTAACAGCTCCAATGGTTCTCTAATAGTCCTTTCCTCAAGCTTCTTGTATGAAGCTTTGTGTTGTTTACCCTTCTTGCATGCCAAGCATGATTGATCATTCTTGTAAGTCTTTGAAGGTAAACCTCTAACTAGATTGCCTTTGACCAGTTTGTTGATGTTCTTGAAATTAACATGGCCCAATCTTCTATGCCATTGATGTGCCTCTTCAGATGTTGCTTTAGCCACCAAGCATGTGGCTCTTCCATAAGAATGTAGACTCTTCATATCTAAGCTATACACATCATTAGTCCTTGGTACTCTAAGTACTACCATGTCATCATCAACAGGTTTAAAATCAGAGGATAGGATGAGACATTCTGTGTTAGTGAATAACACAGGATGCTTTTTATCACAAATTTGAGAAACTGAGAGCAAGTTGAATTTAAGCTCCTTCACATATCTAACATTCTCAAAGTCAATAAGCCCTGCTTTGATAGTTCCTTTTCCTGTAATCTTTCCTCCATTGGGATCATTCCTAAATGCAACTATTCCTCCACTAATATTTCTAAAATCGGACAGGATCTCTTTGTCTCCTGTCATGCTTCCAGAGCAACCACTATCCACAATTAGATGATCTTTAAGCTCCTCTTCTAGGTTTCCCTGCACATAAAGAAAAGAGTTAGTGACTTTTAGGAACCCAAGCCATTACTGACTTGTGTTCCCCTTGTGGTGTTACAAACTCAAATTCTTTGAGTATGTAATTCCCACTATCCTTCAAATGATGATCCAAAATTATCTTTTGATTTTTAGCATGTGGATTTTCAAAACTTTCTGGTTTTTCAACATAAATCTCTTTTACAAGATTATTAGCTTTTTCTTGTGTCACAAAAACATCAGATTCACTTTTTGTTGAAAGTACTGTTTGTGCCTCAGTAGTACCTTCCTTCTTGACCTATTCTGGTTTAACACGTGGTTCCTGTGATCTAGATCCCATATGTGAATTGTAATACCTTCTAGGTTGATAGTGAGATCTCCTAGGGTTCCTATTCCAAGTTGTGTGATCAGTACCTTGTTTCTGAGCAGTACTTTGGAAAGTACTGTGAGATACTGAAGGTTTTGAAAAAGGTCTTCTCTGATGTGGGTATCTGTGATCTGGTGTGAAGTTTCTGTGATTCATCCTTTTTGAATTATTCCAAACTGGTTTGTGCTCTCTAGGTTTATGGTTGGCAGATCTGTTCTTTGGAAATTTGCTAAGGTATTCTGAGCGTCGATCACAATCTTTGATTAAGTGATTAGGACTATAACAAACAAAACACAGTTTTTGACCCATATGTCCAAAGTGATTTCTTCTATGTCTATGCCCAAAATTATTTTGCCTTCTTGATGAATGATAAAATCTGTTTTGACCAAAGTTATCCCCAAAAGGTTTAGCAGTACTGTTTTGAAAAGGTTTTGCAGAAGGTACTGCTTGTTGAGCAGTACTTTGTTTTAAAGGTACTGCTTGATTTTGAACATTATTTTCAACAGCTTCTTTGGGTTTTTCAGACCTAGATTGAGCAACAAGCTTCTTCCTAAACTCTAGACTGTCTACTCCAAAATGAGAAACATCAGGCCTAGTGATAAGGTTTTAAAAGGTACCATTTTGAGGGGTCGTTTAAGTCCTTATTTGATCACTTTTGTATCCGTTATTGCTTAATATCGTTCCTTTTCACTTTTTAGGTCTCGTGAAGGCAAAATGTTGGAATGGCACTTATTTGGACGGAAAGGCGCGAATATATGAAGAAAATGGCCAAAGTCGAAATCAAGGCACTCACAGTTGCTGAAGTCAGAAGGCGACGGCGTCAGGTGCTATTGGTGACGCCGTCCCAAAATTATTGTGACGGGACAGAACTCAAAACTCGTATTTTCAAGAGACGGCGTCTAGTGGTGAAAGAGTAGGCCGTCGCTACTCAGACGGCCTAGATGCAATCCAGACGACGTCAGAAGCTGAAGAGGACGGCGTCACGGTCATAAGGTGACGCCGTCGCAAGGTTAACGTGGCCAAGACGAAACCCTAATGGCGGCGACACGACGGCGTCACTAAACATAAGGTGACGCCGTCGCAATTGTAATCTTATATATAGAATCCGAATTTTTCAGTCTTTGTGTGGAGAGTCTTTGGAGTAAAAACCTAAAACCGAACCTAAGGTGTCTTGTACAGTATTTTATGGTTTTTAACCCTATCTTACATCAAGATAAGTCTTTGCTTCATTAATTCAATTATGTCTTTGATTATTTGTGTGTATGCTTGCATGTTCTCCATGTCCGGCTAATTTATTTGTGTGTTTGCTTAGGAAGTATGAAACTTAATTATTGAATATTGATTGGTTGTTTCTTATCTTAGTTGATTTATGATCTAGTAATGCGATAGGTCATCCGTTGTGCACTTAATGCTTGATTCATCTTTGTGAACCTTAGAGTATAATTACCTGAGTGATTGTAGGCTAAACCATCCGAAGAGCGCCTTAGAGTAGGAGTCTATAATCTCTAGTGGGTTTGTAGACAAGACCCTTTGGTAAGTTCAAAGAGTTAGGGAGAAACGCATACCCTACAACTTTAGACACACAACGCAACTAGGAATAAGACGTGACACTCAACCATCAATAGGAGATAATTAAGGAGTAATACAAACTAAGTAAACACATCTTTAAACTATCATACGAGCACACATTAATTAGACATAGACTCCCACAACCTTAGTTTAGATAATTAGATAATAGTAGAGTAATCGGTAGATATACCAACCCCCCAAATCCAATACCCGAGATTCGTACCTTTCCATTTTCATAAAATATAAAAAGATAAAAAATAATCTTCCTCAACCTTAACCTTAGCGTAGTAACTCCCTACTAGCATTCCTATTCCCCTAGAGAACGATATCAATACCCGTGGCTTACCCTAATTACTACACTACAACGATTAGGTTCACTGCCTAGGGTGTTATAAAACTTGCTCGAAGAAAAGGAAGTTCCTTTGACCCCGAACGACGCGTGTAGCGTTATCAAGTTTTTGGCGCCGCTGCCGGGGAATAGAATAGCTAGTTAGTAGTCCACCTCGTTTAGGTTTCTTTGCTTGATTCCTATCAAGTAAACTTTTTTCTCATTTTTAGCTTCCTCGTAGTCTATCCCCCTTCTTCGTGACCTTTGTTCGTAACCATTTTCATTGACTATTCCGTTAGCCGTTATGGAGAACGTGAATCTGCCAAAACTTTCAACCAATCAGTGAAATCTACTACATAATTTACCCCTTCCACTCCAAAATGAGATCTTGAGGTTCCAGCAACATCATGATGAATCCTTTCCGGAGGCGTGGACTCGAATTAAATATTTATTACAAAAAGTCCTTTATCATGGTATTGATTTACTGTTTCCACTACAATTCTTTTACACTCGTATCGCCCACGAAACCCAAAGGAGACTTGACTATGTAGCGGATGGGGATATTTGGGGACGTGGTGTTCGAATTGCATGGGAAACCTTTGAGATTCACGCCCAATTTAGAGGTGGAACATGGGACCCAAAAAACGAATCTTTAGACCTATTTTCAATTTGGAAACTTCGGTCGGAAAGGTTGTTTAGAAAGGAGATGATTAGAGTTGAGGTGCCAAGGTGCATGTCATGGTTAGGCGCTACCACAGTACAAAATGAATACATAGGTGATCTTGATAAGATGGAGGATAGAGTAGAAAATCCAATCCCATCGGATAACCCACAAGTCCTACCATCACTTGAGGAGCACACATCACCTATAACTTACCCGGAAGAAGTGGAAGAGACTATAGGAACCCCGATTGATAGAGAACCTTTGGACCAAACGCCACTAGAGAATGTAGGTTTAGATGCTTGTTGTCATGACCTCTCTCTTAGTCCTAGGGAAGTCCCTAATTTTGATGAACCGGAGCCTCAACCAAAAACCTTACCCAATTTTTCGTCTTTAGATGTGAATCTTGGAATTGAATTAGGCCCCAATCCACCCATCAAAATAGATAGTCCGAGTAGTTGCTTGATAAAAGTGGTAGATTCTAGGCCATGTAGAGTGGAAGCTAATATAGGAGTAACCCATGACCTTACACACTTATATCACCCATTCATGGTTGATAACAAGAAACACTATGGGTTTAAACCGGGTTTATTAGGTCAAGATGGATCCTTAACTAAGAATCTTTTGAAGTTGATAAAAGATGATCCATTTTTAGGAGAGAGAAGGTGAAGAAGGCCCATTCAATATCCACTACACACGAGGAGTTCACTACCATCCTGAACACCCAATAGGCTACCCTAACCTAAAAGATGAGATAGGAGGTAGAATAGTTCTAGTGGATACATAAGTAAAACATGACACCATCGCGGATTGGTACTGTACGTGGAACCGTGGAGTTGAGATTAGTAGAGGAAAGATTTGTTGGAAAGGCTGGCTTCAAAGGTTTAACTTTTATCCAGATTTCTAAGCAAAAAACCCAGGGTACAAGGTGGAGATTTAACCCGCACTTAGAGTTTCCAAAGGGTACGTTAAGCTTGTGGTGCAGGGGTTTATAGGGGTAGGCGATGTATCAGTTCAGAGGAAACCCAAAGCACCCGCTATGCTCACATTTTCTTAACATCACCTTTGTCATTTAGTTATGGTACTATTTCCTGAAAAACAT
>BPTQ01000005.1:302097467-302120858 GCA_019973895.1 Chrysanthemum seticuspe
TCGTTTTCTGAGCTACTTATAAATTTTTGGAATTTTCCAGGTCTTAATTTTCTTAGAAATTATGTAAACATCCATTCCACAAGCATTATATCCTAGTTTAAATTGAGTCTTATATATATTATTACCGCCGATTTTACGCGAAGGTTTCGTTTGTTCTCTTCAAGTGTGCAGGTTTAGTTTGTCAAGAAGAAGTTACATAAGATTGGAAGGAGCTTTTCACGCAATAATTCTTCTTGGAAAAGAGTTTAACCACCACTTTACACGGATCCTACCGAGCTAATCAGGGGAGTATTAGTTTCTTTCGTTTTTAATTACCTTCTTTTATCATAACTTTGATACTTTCGGGGAACATTGGGGACAATGTTCAGTTTAAGTGTAGGGAGGGAAAATAAAACGGGAACTTTGAAACTATGCTTATCCTTGATTATTTGTTTCGTCCAATTGTGATTGTGTAATAAACCATGAGAAAATGTCGGTTAGGGTAATTTTGGCACCAAATTTAAAATTTTTCATGACATATAGGAGTGGGCCATTAGTCTTAACAAAAGCGTCTCACGGATAGGAAGTTGCATGACTAGCACAAAAACCCTTTACCACCCAAATTCCACCCAAAATGTGAGGATCGCCCTTAGATTAGTAGGAATTAAAGCATTCATCTTTAATGCTTAGAGTGTGAACCGGTAGTATAATAGATTCTAGAACTTGTTTTGTGATGCATTCCGAGATCGCAAGTGAGGCTACACTTGTGTAGTTAGGAATAACTAAATGATAAGAGGCATTAGGATAACCCTTGTTTGATACCTGTAATATAATTACTTTTTCCATATCGGTTGAGTAATTCCCCCACACCCTTTGCGTTGTACTCATCTTTAGTACACGATACCCCTAGTTAACCCCTCAGAGCCTATCCTTTTCGCGGTTATCGTGATATTTCGGTTTTTCCGGAATATCAATGAAGAGCATTGTTTACACCCCACCCCCAAATATACACCCAAATCGCCTTAGCCTACCCTATATGCACTCACTTTTAGTGCATTATTGTTATCACCCAAAACCCTTAGTTCAATTATCTGGTTGCTTGCATAAGTTGCTAAGTCGAGTCATATCCTTTGTATACAGTTTTGGGATGATTGGGATTCATGGGAAAAGTTAAAGTTTATGAAATGACGGGAAGGGAACGTTAAATTCAAATTCCCTTTGTTTGCGTAATAATGTACCCCAAATGTTTTAATCTTTTCAAATCGGGTCAAATTAGTGTTAGAGTAATAAAAACTCAAGTGTAGGGATGTGCTCATAAATCCCTAGTATTTTGATGTTATCGTAGAGGATGGTAGAGTAAAAGTGTATGAAAAAAAAAACACATACGGGCTACCATCCTACATCTATCTTTAAATTTATGTTTGTTTATTTCAGTTATCTAAAGTATAGAGTGTCGAGTCTTGGCTTAGCAACGCCATTCTTCATATGCATTTAACATAGAGATTTTTGACTTGCCACCACTAAATAGCCTATCCCACCAAACCCTTGTTTCCCTACCGTAAGCCTAACATTACAACCCTTTAAAAGACCTCTTTGATAGTCTTTCCTAGGTGCTTACGCCAAAGCGATGGAGGTTTGATCTATTCTCAAGCCTATGGTAATCTATGTACTAGGACCGGTTAATGAGTGTTTATCTTCCATTTCCTATTTTGTTATGTTTCATATATACACCCGAGAGAGATGTGAGTATCCAAACACCCCATGTGAGGTGCTAGTATGTAATTTCCGTGCTTGTTATAACTTTTGCGGGGCTTATATGTGTTGTGGACCGTTTTGAATTAATGCTTCATGACCCCTGACTTATAAATTAATTGGCTAAAAGCACATTTGCTTGAGGACAAGCAAATAACAAGTGTAGGGATATTTGATAAGGTTTTAAAAGGTACCATTTTGAGGGGTCGTTTAAGTCCTTATTTGATCACTTTTGTATCCGTTATTGCTTAATATCGTTCCTTTTCACTTTTTAGGTCTCGTGAAGGCAAAATGCTGGAATGGCACTTATTTGGACGGAAAGGCGCGAATATATGAAGAAAATGGCCAAAGTCGAAATCAAGGCACTCACAGTTGCTGAAGTCAGAAGGCGACGGCGTCAGGTGCTATTGGTGACGCCGTCCCAAAATTATTGTAACGGGACAGAACTCAAAACTCGTATTTTCAAGAGACGGCGTCTAGTGGTGAAAGAGTAGGCCGTCGCTACTCAGACGGCCTAGATGCAATCCAGACGACGTCAGAAGCTGAAGAGGACGGCGTCACGGTCATAAGGTGACGTCGTCGCAAGGTTAACGTGGCCAAGACGAAACCCTAATGGCGGCGACACGACGGCGTCACTAAACATAAGGTGACGCCGTCGCAATTGTAATCTTATATATAGAATCCGAATTTTTCAGTCTTTGTGTGGAGAGTCTTTGGAGTAAAAACCTAAAACCGAACCTAAGGTGTCTTGTACAGTATTTTAGGGTTTTTAACCCTATCTTACATCAAGATAAGTCTTTGCTTCATTAATTCAATTATGTCTTTGATTATTTGTGTGTATGCTTGCATGTTCTCCATGTCCGGCTAATTTATTTGTGTGTTTGCTTAGGAAGTATGAAACTTAATTATTGAATATTGATTGGTTGTTTCTTATCTTAGTTGATTTATGATCTAGTAATGCGATAGGTCATCCGTTGTGCACTTAATGCTTGATTCATCTTTGTGAACCTTAGAGTATAATTACCTGAGTGATTGTAGGCTAAACCATCCGAAGAGCGCCTTAGAGTAGGAGTCTATAATCTCTAGTGGGTTTGTAGACAAGACCCTTTGGTAAGTTCAAAGAGTTAGGGAGAAACGCATACCCTACAACTTTAGACACACAACGCAACTAGGAATAAGACGTGACACTCAACCATCAATAGGAGATAATTAAGGAGTAATACAAACTAAGTAAACACATCTTTAAACTATCATACGAGCACACATTAATTAGACATAGACTCCCACAACCTTAGTTTAGATAATTAGATAATAGTAGAGTAATCGGTAGAAATACCAACCCCCCAAATCCAATACCCGAGATTCGTACCTTTCCATTTTCATAAAATATAAAAAGATAAAAAATAATCTTCCTCAACCTTAACCTTAGCGTAGTAACTCCCTACTAGCATTCCTATTCCCCTAGAGAACGATATCAATACCCGTGGCTTACCCTAATTACTACACTACAACGATTAGGTTCACTGCCTAGGGTGTTATAAAACTTGCTCGAAGAAAAGGAAGTTCCTTTGACCCCGAACGACGCGTGTAGCGTTATCACCTAGAGAGTTGATGAATGCCAGTGGGATGAGGAACACCATGATAACCATTGTCTTTCTTATATTCAGGAGGTGGTTCACTTATTGAGCCCTCATTACTAGATGTATCTACATAGTTAATGAGTTCATCATCACTAGTGGTTATGTCCTCAAAATCACCATCATCCTGATCACTAGGTTGGTTTTCTTCTTTGTTACTAAAGTCCATTCCAAATCCTAAGCCTGTTCTAATGTAAGCCCTTCTCTGTTTTTCAACATAAGCTACATGGGACAAGCCAGATTCTCCCCAAGCAGCAAACTTAGCTAACAATTCATCTCTTTCCTTAGTCAATTTCTCAATTTCAGCAATTTTACAGTTTAGTTTCCATTCACTAAGTTTTAACTGATAATCCTGTTGTTCATATTTTTCAGCCCAAGCCATTTCATTATTTTCATGAGTTAATATTTTGGCTTCCATAGACTCTAAAGTGATTTGATAACCTGCTACCTCAGACCTAGCCCTAACACAATTATCTCTTTCAATCACATAATTGTTAAGTAATTTTAGATAGAACTCATAACAGTTTGAGCATACCTCAGAGATAGGAGACTGAGTTGGTGAAGTAGCCACCATAGCAAGAAGAACAGGATCATCTTCACTTTCTTTGCTCCAATCAAATCCTCCAAAGCCATCATTAGATTCCAAAGCAGCATGTTCAGGCTCTTCTTCAAAAGCAGTGCTCCAATCCAATGCTTCCACTGTGTCTTCAACTGCATCTTCCACTGCTACCATACAGTAAGTCACCGGTTCATCATCAAATTCTTCACTCCAGTCAACTTCTGATAACTTCTCTTGAGCAACCAAAGCCTTTGTTTTAGTTATTGGAATTTCTTTGAGCTCAAGTTTTGGCTTCTCAGATGTTCTGTTTGCTTGATACTTAGCAAACCTGCACTCCCTTGCAAAGTGACCAGTCTTTTGACAATTGAAGCATTCAATTTGAGATTTGTCAAAAGTTATTCCTTGTTTTGGTTTGAAATCAATACTTTTGCCTGTCTTCTTCATGTACTTTTTGATCCTTGCAGTGATCATAGCAACTTGCCATCTGATATCAATTTCTTCAAGTGCATCTTCTTCAATCTGTGCTAGATCCTCTTCATAAGTGACAGGTAAACTGGCTTGTTGTACAAAGAAGGAGCACACAACTTCATCTGAGTGCAAAGTGGTAGATGGTGGGGCCTGCTGAGCATATGAAGGGGGATTGTAAACAACAGTACTTTGAGAAACAGTACTTTGAGGAGAAGCAGTACTTTTGGAAGTACTGCTCTTCTTTTCAGATGATAGAAAAGCAATACTATGAGATTTGGAATTGGGTTGACCACTCATCTCATGTTCATACACCTTCAGTTGATGATAGAGATCATCAAAGTCCATAACATCCAATCCTTGTTGTCCTCTGATCATAGTAGCAATCACATGCCATGTAGATGGCAAACTCCTTAGAAACTTCAAATTAGCATCCTCAACTGACACTTCTGCCTTGTCTAACTCCAACATGTTGAGGAGATTTTGAAACCTATCATATGCAGCATCAAAATTCTCTCTTTCACCAACTGTGAAAGTTTCAAATTGTTGCTTCAGCAAATTTCTGTGCATCTTCTTAGAGGCTTCATTCCCTCCAAATCTGGTCTTGAGAGCAGCCCAGAGCTGCTTAGCATCTTTAGCATCATGAAATTTGAGAAGATGACCATCTGGAATGGCAGATAAGAGAATGTTTAGAGCCTTTTCTTGATTCCTTAGGGTTGCTGCTGGTAAGACTGCCTTTGGTGCAGTTGGTTGTCCAGGAATATTGATGGGTTCAGTAACAACTTTGTGGAAAACTAGAAGGGGGGTTGAATAGTTTTACCAATTTAAAACTTCCTTTTAAATATTTAGATCGACTTATGTCAATCTATTTGATTGTTTATGTTGGACGTTGATAGATAGATGTATAAACATATAATGAAAGATAAAGAGTAAGAAGCACATCACCACGACACAAGTTATTTATAGTGGTTCGGCTACAAGGACACCTTCCTTGCCCTACTCCACTCCCCGAGTCACCTACTCGAGAGTTCGTAAGCACTACACCAACTCCTTATGGCGGAGAAGCCTTCACAACGTCGCTTAACCTTTTTCCGGTACAAAGCTAAATACCGAGTTCTTTCACACCAAGGCGAACCACACCTAACACAACGTCGCCTACCCTTTATACGGTGCTAGGCTAACCACCGAGTTCTTTCACACCTTAGGAGAACTAATCCTATCACAACGTCTCCTACCCTTTATTAGGTACTAGGCTAAGCACCTAGTTCCATTATGGAGGAACTACTACCCTTCACGACACAACACCTATTATCAAGGAGATCTACTCCTTGTTACAACACCATCAAGGATATCACCATCCTTGTGAATAAATAAACACTTATATGTATAACGATGCACCTCATCGATTATACGACCTAAGTATTCTTCCCAAATGCTACTTGATTTGATTCTTCGGCATCCTTCACTAATGCCTTTGACACAACGCTTGGCATCCTTCACTAATGCCTTCGTCTTGACACCTTAAGCATTCTTCACTAATGCTTTTACGCGGATGATCAGCATCTTTCACTAATGCTTTCATCTTGACACTTTCGGCATTCTTCACTAATGCCTTCAACCCAACATCTATTGAGAAAGGAAGAACTATCAACAAGAGAACCTTCGTTGTCTTGATGATGACGAAGCATGGCAACTCATGGACTTGAGCTTGCACGTCTTCAAGATGTGGTGATCTTTCCTCTAATAGGAATCTACAAGATCACACAAAAACAAAAGAGAAAAGCTACATAGATCTCTTGGATCTGAGGTTAGAGGGTTAGAATACTTGGGGAAAGTATGTGTGTAAAGGGATGATTAGAAAGGAAGAAATTGCTCTCTATTTATAGAGGAAATTCACTAATGTATCCCCGGATCCCACGGATCCCTTCCACTTGGGATCCGGCTAGAACAAAGCTAGGGATCCGTGGTCCGCTCCTCTTTGCCCATGGGTATTTTGGGTTATGGGTCATGGGTCATGGGTTATGGGTTGATCCATGGTTTTCAATCTAGATACAATGTACCTTAAGGATACATTGAACTTGTGTAAGTTGTATATATAAAACCATGGGTTATGGGTCAAAAACCATTTGCTAGTTTTTATCTTTTTAGTATATACTTACTTTTACCCATTTTAGTATATACTTGTTTTTACCCATTTTTAGTGTACTTAATATAAGTATGTATTAACCCAATATGTAAACACTAGTTGTTGTACATATGTATTTAACTCATAGAGTTACTTAAACTTGTTAAGCCAATATGTAAACACTAGATGTTGTACATGTGTATCTAAAATATAAAATCACTTAATCTTGTTATAGTGTTTTATGTGAAAACGTAAGTGTGTTATAAAACTATTAGTTCAAACCATTTACGTATTTTATTTGTTTCGATAATATGATTTTACTTTTGTTATCGACAAAACATTAGAAGATCGTAAAATATAAATAAACGTTTTTACGGCTTATTTGTATTAACAATCTCCCCCTTTTTGTTGATGACAAAACATAAAATTATTTTAAGGAAAAGCTAAAATTCGTAAACATTTGAATTTGTAGTTTTTACTTTCTTCTCCCCCTTTTTGTCGAAACAAAAAGTGTTTGAAGAAACTAACACAATTTTTATAAGAAAAATCTTAAAAGATGTAATGAGAGCAAGTGACGGGAATGGTACTCGTCTTAACTCCCCCTTGACGAGTCCATCCCTTTGAAAAAGGACGTCAAGGACATAATGTAAAATAAGCTACTTGTGTTTGCAATTAATTTTGCAAATGGTTCGTCTAAGTGACGAAAAGGTGCTCCTCCTCGAATATTGCAAAGTTGCAATGGGGTATCATGAAGTGTAATCCAAAAATGGATTAAATTGCAAATGATTTTGCAATATTGTTTGACACTAAGCTCCCCCTAGCTTTTTGTGGTGTCAAAAACTTCATGTGTTATTTTGAAAATCTACAAAGTAAAGGTTAGAAAAACAAGAGTATAGTGCATAATTTCCTGCAAAAGAGACTCAAGTTAGTAGAAATTTGTGCTTCTGTACCACGGATCCCACGGTTCCCTTCAAGGAGGGATCCGTCTAGTTAACAGGAAGGGATCCGGCTATCTGTCACAGTTTCTTCAGCAGTGAAGAAATGTCAAGGAGTGCATCTTGAGGGAATGAGATAAAAGTACAATATAACAAGCACAACACACATAATAGTTATGGCATAAAAGTATTCATTTAATAAAACAAAGAGATACACAATCAAATCTCTAAAAACTAAGAGAATGAATAAGCCAAATAGATGCTATTAAGGTTAATAAGTTACTCCAAACTTAAGAATTGACTAAAAGCTTATTGAAGATCAAGGATGAGAAAGGTTTCCTAAGCATTCTTAGTTTGGGCTTGAAGCTCATGTATTAGTACATCTAATTCATGTTTCATTCTCTCAACATGTTTGCAATGGTCGCACTCATAGTCATGGCCTTGAAGTGGAGGTTCAAGTGGAGTGGGTTGAGGATCTTCAAGTGACTTTATGGTGGCTTTAGGTACTAGTGAGGTAGGTTGAGTTGTGGAAGGCTTAGTAGAATTAAGTGATGAAGTCCTAGTGGAAGCACTCTTCTTGTGAGTAGGTTTGATTGGTTTTCTTAGTGTATGAGAGATCCTAGTTTTGGTAGATTTACCCGAAGGTGATTTGGTTGAGGAAACTTCATGCATGATTCTAGCAAGTTTCTTGGGTGGTTCTTGAGTGGATGACTTAGCACTAGGAGCTTTAGTCATAGTGATGATGCTAGTAAGAATTCTTTTAGTTGTTGATTATGAGATGTGATTTGAGAGTGGTACCTTAACTCTAAGGTTGTTTGGTTTATAAAGGATGATATGAATTAGAAAATTAAATTCTTGGTCATTTGAAAGGTTAGGCATGCTTTTGAGGTTTTGATAAGTTCAATGAAGATAATCAATGAATGCTAAAGGTGGTTGGAGACCTAAAAGGTGATTTGAATTTAAACATGGAGCTGGTTTATGCTCTCTGCAGCTACGGATCCCGCGGATCCCTCTCAGCAGGGATCCGTATGGTTAAAGACCAGGGATCCGGATATTCAGACAGAGTTTAGGTGAGATCATTACTATTAATGGGTTTCGAGGTTTTGACTCAATTTTGAAGTCTCTAGCTGTTGGAAATCTCAACCATAAGCAATGATGTTTAGTGTTTGATGACTAAAATGTTTCTAGGCAATGTGGTTAATAAGGAGAAGATCTCGGCAATTAGTATTTAAGACTTAATCCACTAATGTTCTTGGAAATGTGATGATTGACATGCACAAGGTTGAAATTCAGAGTTTTACTGATCTAGGAACTCATTTAAGATGAGATGGAGTGTTTGGGTTAGCAATGTTAGACATATACTGTCACCCGGATCCCACGGTTCCCTCCTTGGAGGGATCCGTCTAGGCTATTCCTAGGGATCCGGCTCTCAGCAGTTATGACAGATTTGAAATGGTGTTTCTAGAAGCTAAAGCCTATCTTGTTTTGGGTGTTTCAGCTCTCCTAAGTGCTTTAGGAAGAGAGGGTACTTAAATGATCATGAGTAATAAGTGCTTGTACACATGATTGCTTTTTATGTAAGAAGGAAGGGACATGATAACTACCAATGGATGTCCAAGGATGACACTAGGAGTTATGAGGGTGACAAGTCATAATAAATGATCCTAGTGATCAGGTTTTAGCTTGAGGTGATATTAGGAAAAATTCTTAAAAATTTCAAGAATTGAAAAACTAATTTTTTTTCTTACCTTGAGATATAGAAGACTAAAAGCAATTTCCTAAAATTGTTTAGCTTGCTTTCCTAAGTGTTTTGAGAGATGATACTTATTTTGTGAGTAGTTGAAGCGGAAGTATGGTTAGTATTAGATGTGATGATAGAATCAGACTAAGGTCGTAGGTAAGCCTTTAGTGAGTCTAAGTCTTTCTCATCCCTGACGTGGACTTAGTTGGGTTCTAAAAACACATGCTAAGCTAATGTGATGTTATCTAGAAAGCAGTTTTGATGTGCTGAATGCTGCAATGTTGATCTGATGTCACGGATCCCACGGTTCCTTCAAGGGAAGGATCCGGCTAGGCTAATCCTAGGGATCCGGCATCTGCAGATCAGAATCAACACAGAACCAAAAAATGATGTGCAGATTTTGTACACTATTAAATCTATGAAACCAGACAATTAGAAACAAGCATTTAGAAACAAGCAAGCCATCATATAGCACCAGAAACAATATCCAAAATTCCATAAACCAACAATGCTAAAAAGAAATCATTCAAACATAAGATAAATAAAAATAAACACAATCCTATTGTCTCTTTCGTCAATTCTTCCTCTTTCTTTTTGACGGCTTAGTGAGATTGTAGGCGAGGTTTTGAATCATGCCTTTTATTTGTTTGTATTCCGCGGTCTCGTTTGGAATGGTTGGAAGTTGTTCGTGGTATTCAAGAATGTCCAATTTAATGTTGGATACGGGGTCGATGTCCTCCTCATCTTCTTCTTCTTCTTCTCCGGCCGAGGAGTCCGAGAGAGCTTCGGGTTTCTTTCCATTGATCATGAATCGTTTGGATGGTTGTTTGGTAAGGGGTACCATGACGTGATCGGAAAGGTAATGGTCATCGTTGATAGGGGATGGTTGCAATGCACTAACGTACTTACAAAGTCGTGTTAGGAGCATACCATATGGGAGTACCATGTTGGAAGCTTTGAATACCCCAGCCATTCTCCTTACCATGTAATAGGCAAGATTAAATGGCCTTTGGTGGATAAGACAATAGATCATTTGCATAAGGCATGCGTTTGGATGATCTTTGTTTCCAACTAGGCTAATGATGTTTTCTCTAAGGATTTCTTCCCATTTTCTAAACATGGGATGCATTTCAAAAAGTTCCATTTTAAAGGGATTACGGTGAATTAGCTTTTTGTTACGATCGTAACGGGATTGGTCGGTCCTAACTTTAAAGATAGTATCGCGAATGGTTTCGGGATTGTCGAGAGGAGTGTTGTAAAGAGGCTTAGGATCAAGTGCAAGGTTTTGAGCGTTAATTGCCCAATCTTGAGAGTACATACAAATTCCTTCACAAGGAATGCGAAGAATTTGAGCAAAGGTGTTGAGAGGAAGAGTAAAGTTTTGTGTGTTGATGATAAAGGCGATTGAGATGCTATTATCGGTGTTTCTAATGATCCTAAAGCTTTTGTAAAAAAAAATGAAAACCGGACAAATTTGTTCATCAATGTCAAGAAGACAATCAAAGTTGATTGTCGAGAAAACTTGACGAGTGTCGGTGTCTTCAAGGAAACATTCCTTGACTACACGACCTTCGTGAATAAGTCGTTTTGTGAGGCTTTTGAAAATTTTACGGTTAGTTTTGGTCAGACCCCTTTTACGATAGTAGTGAGTAAGATAGTGGACGGTATCATGATGATCTTGTTGAGTAGCTTTGGGCATGGTTGGTCCTAGAAATATAAATTTTCCAATTAAGTAAAATTAGTTGGAAATGGGTTTATGGTTTATGATTTGTATTAACAATGTTGTGAACACAATGTGATTAAGTTAAAAACCCCTTTTTCACGATTAATTTGAAAAACTGATTCAGTCCGAACCGTCAAGTCTAACAGACTTGAAACAGCTTAAACACAAATGCAATGAAGATCAGAGAATACAGGGGATTCCCAGGTCGTTTAGTCCCACGGAGACTCAATGGTGTGTACAACACTTTATCAGACGATAGATTGATCACTAATGATAGTGATCAGAAAGGATTTGAAAAGGATAATTACACTACTGAAAAAGTTAATAAATAACAGCGACTTAAATGCAAATTAAGAAAATTAAAAAGTTAAAATCTATTAAATAAACGCTATCACTATTTTTAAAGATCGATGAACGTTTAAAATGTAAAACTAAAAACTTACGTTTAAATTAAAAATAACGTAAACGTACAAAATAAAACGTGAAACTTATACAATATAAATCCTAAAAATATGAAAAATACATTTTTACAATCCTAATGATAAAAGAAAATTATTAGAAAAATAAAATTATTTTTAACACTATTTATTTAATTATTATTAATTAAAAACTATTTATTAAGTATTTAAAATGCACTAAAATAGAAGAAAATACAAAATTAACCTAGAAAAATGAAATTATAACTTAGAAAAATCTAAAATATGATAAAAATAATTTTAAAACAGAAAATATATTTTTTTGACTTTTTATGTATTTATTATTAATTTAAAACTATTTAAAACTAATTAAATTATTTAAAAATACAAATTTAACTAAGAAAAATATGGAAAAATACTTTTTATTACTTTTATATTTATCTTAACCTAAGAAAATAGAAAACATATTTTTTAAAGCTTTTTCTAATTTATTTGTATTAAAAGCTATTTAAAAAGGATTAAAAACTATTTTAAATTAAGAAAAATAGCAAAACAACTTAGAAAAATATGAAAATTTCAGGGAAAGTCTAAAATAATACTAGGAATAAAGGAAAAATAGAAAAACAAGGGGTTGTTAGGAGGAATAAGGATCTGATGAGTAAGTGCTTATTGGAATAAGCACTTTGATAAGCAAATGGAATCCAAAGACTACCCAACTTAGACAGAAGTTTTAATAAGCTATATTAACCAAAATGAAACTTAAATCAGCTGTCCTAAACCTATGAATTGCCAAATACCAAGATTTGATGATATGAGTGTTAGGCTTAAAAACAGTGAAGGGGGGGGGGGCTACTTTAAGCAAGAAATTAAGCACTCAAAATAAGCTACAACTGCAAAACACCAACTGGAACTTGTAGAAGACCTGGTTGAGAGTATTTAAACCAATTTATAGACCTAATTGAGCCCTGATGAGCCCTGTGCAAGGGCTTGCATCAGCTGAGAAAAACTCAGCATATTCTGAGTTTCAGGGACAGGGCAACTGAGACCCAAAGTACAAGCTTGTTTGGAGCTTGTAAGAAATTTGTAAAAATCAATAAAAATGGTAATAAGTAAACAGACCAAGAGAGGTTTTTAAAACTACAAATTTCACAAAATAAGACCCAAAAATGAATCCTAGAAAATTCCTTGCAGTTGGCTGAAAAACAGGTTTTTTGCCACTTTTTGACTTTTTTGACAAAACTAAAAGTTGACTTTCATGAAGTTTGATCTAGATTTGTGGACTGGAAATGATATATTAAAGTGAAATGAGACTACTACAAGATGTATTTATGCAATTTGAACACAAATTAAGCTTTTGACTTGTTAAAACTTCAACAGCTAGCTGCTAAGACAGGTACAAAGAAATTTTGACTTTCCAAGCAATAAGATGCAAAGCTGTGACCAAATGTGACTCAATTAGACCAAAGAAGACCAATGCAACTGATATATTCTACAAAACAAGTCTCTAACTCAACTTAACCATATGATCCAAACATACCTATTCCTACTGATATGCAATAAAAATTAAGCTAACAACTGATTCAGCTATTGCAGGCACAAAAACTAACTTAAGCTAACTTAATAGACACTAATTAAACAGGATGAAACTAATTTAAACCACAGACACAATTTCAAGTACAATGTGCAAAATGGAATGAAAATGAAAACTGAACTACAAACTCACAGATGTCCAACTGCTTTGTAGGCTAAACCAGAACCCAAGACTACACTATATTAAGCTATTCCAACCCACATCCAACTCTGCATCACCCAAATTCCATTTCTGACCCAAGAATCATCACTAGTTGACTTTTGTTGACTTTTTCACAAACTTGCTTGAAAATGATTCCAAAGCTCATCAAAAACTATATAAATCTTAAGTACACTTGTTTGAGCTTACAAAGAAGCTAATTAGAAGCTTAAACATAAAAAGTTGAGACTTAAATATGCAACAGTAACATGAAACATGTATTTTATCTAAAAACTTTGATTAAGAACTCAAAAGCATATTACAAAGGTTTATTAACTTAATGTTGATACATAAAAACTGAAATTACAATATTCTAACTAAAACTAAAAACATTTAATTAAAAACGACATTAAAGTAAAAATAAAAACTAGCTACTACTTTGAAACTGCTTCTTCTTCTCTTTTTATACTCCCACTAGCTTTCTCTCTCTTTTCTGATGAAATCCCACCAATCCTAGCCATTGGATGGCTTATAATTGATCTTGACCATTCAAAATGATTTTGGCGCCAATTTGGTGTACCAGCTGGATAGGTTGAGTGAGGGGTGGAAAGATGCATTAAATGGTCCTTGGATGTTAGTAATAGGTGGGGGGACATATTTGAGCTGGGGGGATGGTGGTTTTGAGTGAGCAGTGACATCAGACATGGTGGGGAGGAAGGAGAGGATTTGGCGGGTTTGTGTTTGTTTGACCATGAAGGTTGACCGGGGTATTATATTAAGGCAAGGGGTCAAAATGGTTTAAGTGGCAGGGGGTTCAAAATGTTTGACAAGGTCCAAAAATGGTTTAAAGGGCTATAATGACAAGGGACCTTATTGCAATTTCTGAAACTTCAAGGACCTAGGCTGCCAATTCTGAAAAAGTTTCTCCAAGGACTAAAACTGACAATCTCACAAAGTACAAGGACTAAACTTGCCATTTTCACATTCTCCAGGGACTAATTCTGCCAATTTTCAAACTTGGAGGACCATTTTTGTAAATTTCTCAAACTTTTGATATTTTTCACCAAAGGACTAAATTTGACAAGTTATGATTTTATAAGGACCTTTGGTGATTTTTCTTTTGAAATTTTGTGCTCAGGGACTGTTTTTGACAATTTTTTGAAACTTGGGGGACTAAAACTGCAATTTTTGTAAATTTGATACGTTTTTCATCTGATTTTGATATTTTTGCATTTAAAACACATAAAACACTGATTTGTGATATTTTTATCATTTTGATGTGTTTCTGAGTGTTTTCAGATGATTTTGCAGTCTAGATAGTACAAAAATGATGAGTATTTAGACACTCATCAAAAACCCTAATTAAATTAATTTGATTAAAACTTAAGGAACCATAAACCCTAGAATGAAGATGATGAAAATTAGAACAAGTTAATGTAATTACTTACAATGGTGTTCTAGGAAGAAATACTTTGAGGTTATGAAAGCCAATGAGGATGGATGCAGTAGCTTGGTTGTTTTTGTGTTATGAGAATAGAGGGAAAAAGATCAGTGGTGATTTTTGAAAGCGTATGGCTGAGTTCTGTTCCACGGTTCCCCCGGATCCTTTGTATTTGGGATCCGGCTAGTACAACTAGAGGGATCCGGCTATTAAGAACATAAAAAAAATTTGTTTGACAATCTTTTTGTAGTATGCTTACGGAATAGCTTACAAAAAAATAGTTTGGAGGTTTTAGATGACGATTGTTTTTTGAATGACGGCTTTTGATGAATCTCATATCGAGGATGTGATGACGGCGTTAAAAAAATTATTCCCTATGACGAGAAAGGTGGAAGAGTGACGAAAGAGACTTCTAACGCTCTTAGTGTTATAATAATCAAAGTAGTACTTGTGAAAATAAGTAGAACTCAAGTATCCTATCTAATGAAAAGTAGAACATACCTTTATGCTTCTTGATTTGGTATAAAACCAAAGATACTTCATGAGCTTTTAAAGTAATCCTTTGTACTTGATGTACTTAAGTTCTGATTACTTAAAGAATCCTTCCTTGAATGTTGACTTCATCTTTGAGTGAAGATTTTGGAAAATTCTATCATGAAAATTACTCGAGAACGGAATATTGTTAGAATCATCTATCAATGTCCAACAAAATGATTTAACAGAAAATATGATTCCAAAAAAAATCCTTCTTTGTAGTTTTCAAACATACACGGATCGTATCAAGTCTTTAAAGTACAATATACTTTAAGAAACTTGGTTACCAAGCTCTGATGCCAATTGTGGAAAACTAGAAGGGGGGGTTGAATAGTTTTACCAATTTAAAACTTCCTTTTAAATATTTAGATCGACTTATGTCAATCTATTTGATTGTTTATGTTGGACGTTGATAGATAGATGTATAAACATATAATGAAAGATAAAGAATAAGAAGCACATCACCACGACACAAGTTATTTATAGTGGTTCGGCTACAAGGACACCTTCCTTGCCCTACTCCACTCCCCGAGTCACCTACTCGAGAGTTCGTAAGCACTACACCAACTCCTTATGGCAGAGAAGCCTTCACAACGTCGCTTAACCTTTTTCCGGTACAAAGCTAAATACCGAGTTCTTTCACACCAAGGCGAACCACACCTAACACAACGTCGCCTACCCTTTATACGGTGCTAGGCTAACCACCGAGTTCTTTCACACCTTAGGAGAACTAATCCTATCACAACGTCGCCTACCCTTTATTAGGTACTAGGCTAAGCACCTAGTTCCATTATGGAGGAACTACTACCCTTCACGACACAACACCTATTATCAAGGAGATCTACTCCTTGTTACAACACCATCAAGGATATCACCATCCTTGTGAATAAATAAACACTTATATGTATAACGATGCACCTCATCGATTATACGACCTAAGCATTCTTCCCAAATGCTACTTGATTTGATTCTTCGGCATCCTTCACTAATGCCTTTGACACAACGCTTGGCATCCTTCACTAATGCCTTCGTCTTGACACCTTAAGCATTCTTCACTAATGCTTTTACGCGGATGATCAGCATCTTTCACTAATGCTTTCATCTTGACACTTTCGGCATTCTTCACTAATGCCTTCAACCCAACATCTATGGAGAAAGGAAGAACTATCTACAAGAGAACCTTCGTTGTCTTGATGATGACGAAGCATGGCAACTCATGGACTTGAGCTTGCACGTCTTCAAGATGTGGTGATCTTTCCTCTAATAGGAATCTACAAGATCACACAAAAACAAAAGAGAAAAGCTACATAGATCTCTTGGATATGAGGTTAGAGGGTTAGAATACTTGGGGAAAGTATGTGTGTAAAGGGATGATTAGAAAGGAAGAAATGGCTCTCTATTTATAGAGGAAATTCACTACTGTATCCCCGGATCCCACGGATCCCTTCCACTTGGGATCCGGCTAGCACAAAGCTAGGGATTCGTGGTCCGCTCCTCTTTGCCCATGGGTATTTTGGGTTATGGGTCATGGGTCATGGGTTATGGGTTGATCCATGGTTTTCAATCTAGATACAATGTACCTTAAGGATACATTGAACTTGTGTAAGTGGTATATATAAAACCATGGGTTATGGGTCAAAAACCATTTGCTAGTTTTTATCTTTTTAGTATATACTTACTTTTACCCATTTTAATATATACTTGTTTTTACCCATTTTTAGTGTACTTAATATAAGTATGTATTAACCCAATATGTAAACACTAGTTGTTGTACATATGTATCTAACTCATAGAGTTACTTAAACTTGTTAAGCCAATATGTAAACACTAGATGTTGTACATGTGTATCTAAAATATAAAATCACTTAATCTTGTTATAGTGTTTTATGTGAAAACGTAAGTGTGTTATAAAACTATTAGTTCAAACCATTTACGTATTTTATTTGTTTCGATAATATGATTTTACTTTTGTTATCGACAAAACATTAGAAGATCGTAAATAAAAATAAACGTTTTTACGGCTTATTTGTATTAACAAACTTCATTCCCATTCACAATTACATTCCATAGAGCATGGTCTGTAATGGCAATATACTGCCTCATCTTCATGCACCAGAGATCATATTCTCCCTTCTTGATTATTGGAATTCTGAGTGAGGTGATTGAGGGCGGTGGAACAGCTTCAGTCAACATCTTGAATTTTGTTGAAGTAGGATTTCTTCCTAGTCAGAGTTTCCACACAAGCTCTGATACCACTTGTTGGATCGATATACTTTAATCAAACTAACTTTAACTAGCTTGTTAAGGTTTAATAACCTCGGATAAATCCTAAGTTATTAACAAAGAAACACTGAGCAATTTTTATCAAGTACGCGGAGTTTACTTAACAAAGCTAAGAAGAATAACTTTTATTATAAACTCTAAATCTGCTTATTATGCAGATACTCTAATACAACTCTAAGATAATCGAACTTTTCTCTAAAACACTAATTCGTAAACTCTAAAACTCTTTTTGGAATCGTACATCTAATGCCAATCTAGGAGTCCTTTTATAGGCTCAAGGATATCCTAGTCGGTTTACAATTTGTAACCTTGTACGACAAGTAATCTAAACATAGAATACAATTATTTCCATAAACGAATATAACAGTTCTTTGTTCTTGCAGTACTTTGACTTCGTAGTGCAGTACTTTGACTTTGTCTTTAGCAGTACTTTGACTCTTTGACTTCTTCCAGTACTTTGCAGCTTACAGTACTTTCATGTCTTCAGTACTTTCATATCTTCAGCACTTTCATATTCCAACACTTACCCTTCCCGTCTCAGTCCGCTCACCTAGGTTCAGTTGGTCATATCTCCTAGGCAATTGGCCTCTATCGCCATTCAAAACTACCGTGTTGGATCGATATACTTTAATCAAACTAAACTAGCTTGTTAAGGTTTAATAACCTCGGATAAATCCTAAGTTATTAACAAAGAAACACTGAGCAATCTTTATTAAGTACGCGGAATTTACTTAACAAAGCTAAGAAGAAAACTTTATTAACAAACTCTAAATCTGCTTATTATGCAGATACTCTAATACAACTCTAAGATATTCGAATTTTTCTCTAAACTCTTAATTCGTAAACTCTAAAACTCTTTTTCTGAAATCGTACCTCTAATGCCAATCTAGGAGTCCTTTTATAGGCTCAAGGATATCCTAGTCGGTTTACAATTGATAACCTTGTACGACAAGTAATCTAAACATGGAATACAATACTTTCCTTAAACGAATATAACAATGTGTTTGTTCTAGCAGTACTTTGACTTCACCATGCAGTACTTTGACTTTATCTTTAGCAGTACTTTGACTCTTTGACTTCTTCCAGTACTTTGCAGTTTACAGTACTTTCATATCTTCAGTACTTTGATGTCTTCAGCACTTTCATATCCCAACAATCCTCCCCTAACTTGAATTCTACTTGCTTGACTTCAAGTTCCTTTGTGAATATATCTTTAACAGCTTCATCTTTAAAATGGATTGTTCTTTAGTCTTTAGATTATATCTCTGTAGAATCTGTGCTTTGTCAAAGTATCTCTTAGAATTGTGTTCTTCACAGCAGCATTCAGCAATCTCCATCTTTTCAGCAACACATCAACATATGACAATGTGTACAATAATTCAAGTTTAAGTTGCATACTATTCTCATCACATCTAAGTGAATCATTGAAAATTCAATGGATTTAGAACTCTTTACCAAAGCCATTATCTTTGGAGTAGCCAAATGTTTTGGTGTGTAAGACCATGGTACATTGATAACCATATGATTTTTAGCAAACCACCAGCTATCAACAGATTTGTTTTGTCTTTACCAAAAGTTGTACCCTTCTGGACTAGTTAGTTCTTTTATCTAATGGTGAACTAATTACCAAAAATGGTTTTTCCACTGCCTTTACCACAAGCCATTTCTTGTGGGCTAGCCAACTCTTCACATTACTGATATGGTGAGTTGATGACCATCCAACTTATTAGCAAGTTGTCAGCTAAAAACGGATTTGATATATCTTTACCAGAGCCGTTTGCTCATGGATTAGTCAATCCTTTTGTAACCATGGTGGATTGATAACCTATTGATGTTATCATCACAAAAACCATTTATTCAACCTTTATTTTAAAAAAAATATTTATTATTTAGCAAAAGGTTTCTTCTAAAATTCATTTAACTGGTTTAATTCAGCAAACAGTACTTTGATGAAAGTACTGTCTGACTAGCAGTACTTTGAATAAAAGTACTGATATAACAAAAAGTATTTATTCAAAAATCATACCAGTTATAGATCATTCTCAGCAATGGTAGTCCAGTCTATAAGCAAATTGATAACCATGCAAGCAATTTCATCAGCCTCTTCTACTTCCAATCCATGCTCTAGCATTCTTCTCATGAGCTCAACAGTAAGAGGATATCTTCTTTCTGTAAACATGTGAATCATTGTTCCATTTTCTAGCTCCAAGACATGAACTCCAGATTCTTCAAAGAATCTCCAGCAAACTATCTCCCAGTTTTCTTGATCCTTCCAAATATCATCAGTACTTTCTTCATCAGTTTCCCACATAGTTATGAGATCCCCATGTAAAACCAATCCAATCCCTTCTAACGGATTATCTTCAAAATAAGTCTTCACAGCATGATATAAGTAGAATAGATCTATTCTGTCTATGATATGCAGCAAGTCCCATAGCCGTTTAAAAATTCTGAAACTTTTATCTTCTTTGTGAAAAACCATGTAATCTCCATTCTTAGATTTCTCAACTTTGAAAGCACTGATCTTTGATCTGTTCATCTTCATGTCATTATCTTCATCTGTATAATCAAAATCTACCACTCTGAGATAATTCTTCAATTCATCACTAGTCTCAGATCTTAATTCAACCTTCTCTTTCTTTGAAAACTGAACATCTGTAGCTTCAGTTTTTCTTTTCCTCTTTAAGCTTTTCTTCCTTTCAGCTTCAGTCCAAAAAGCTTCTTCTCTAAAATCTTTAATGCCTGCAACATCTTTCTTATAAGCTTCTCTCTCAGCATCATATAATCTCTTCATATCCACATAATTTAGCTTTTGCAATCCTTTAAATCCTCTGCCTTTTAAGTATGCCATCAGTGCATTCCTTTCTTTAGCCAAATTAGGTCTTCTTGACATGAATCTAACAGGTGTTGGAGACTGTAGAGGTTCAACAGTTTCAGCATCCAATTCATCTTGCACTTTTTGAGCTGCTTCTCTATCCAAAGCTTCTTGAGCTTCTCGTTCTTCTCTATCTTTAGCATTTATCTCTTCTTGAACTTTTCTAGCTGCAGCTTCATTCCTTGCAACTTCAAATGCTCTAAGTTCTGCCAAAGTAAGTTTCTTCTTCTTAACTTCAACCAAAATACTTTTTCCCTTGTCTTTTGGATCAATTGCAGGTTGATCAGTTCTTGGTTGTTCTTCTTCTTGTGCTTCTCTAATAGTAACACCTCCTCTTGGTTGTGACAGATCAAGAATTGTAGCAACTAATTCATCATCACTTGGTGAATGAATAGGTTTAAATCTAGGTTCCTCCTCTTCCTCTATAATAACTGTAGAAGGACCAGCTTCTTCTTCAAAATTCAAAACCATTGGAGTTATTGGTGTTATAACCTCTGGCCTAGATGTATCATGAAACTCAGTACTTTGATGTTCAGTACTTTGATCAGCAGTACCTTGAACATCAGTATCTTGAACTTGTACTTCTTCTTCTTGTTCCTCTGAAATAATCTTTTCTGCAGTACTTACAGATTCTTTCTTCTTTGTAATATCTTCTTCAGAGTCTTTCTTCTTTGTAACATCTTTTTTCAAATTATCCTTTTCTGAATTCCTCCCCAAGTTGACAGAAGATGATTTAGGAACCGTCTTTCTTTTCAATTCCTTACGAAGTGCTTTTCGTCGTTTATTCTCCTCCTTAACCCATAAGTTGAAACCTTGAATATAGGGTTTAACAAAATTTCTCAACCAGAAGTAGTTGCGCTTCAACTTCCTAATAGTTTTAGCTTGACGCTCAACAGTCTTGTTCAACCGAGCAAGCGCCTTTGTCAAAGCATAGTTATCCATAGTTAAACCTTCACGAGGAATAGTAGGAGCATCACCTTGAACTTGTGAATGTTCCTCTGAACCAGACACAAATGGTTGAGGAGATGGAGTAGGTGTTCTCTCAATCTCTGCTTGAACCTCAGGACTTGGAGAAACATCACCCTGTAAAGATGCAGTACCTTCACGTGAAGCAGTACTTGCAGATGCAGTACCTTGTGAAGCAGCACTTTGTGAAGCAGTACCCTGTGCAGAAGCAGTACCTTCACTTTCTTCATCCTCTTCAGTTCGTACAGCTTGAACAACTTCCATCATGGAAGTAGTTAAAGGAATATCTCCACCTCTGAACAAATCACTGCGCCTAGCCATGAATGTATAGATTTTGGCTTGTTGCACAATAACAGGCAACAAAGCAGCAGGTTTAGGAATATCAGCCAATTGCTTGTTCAAGAAAACCTGTATAAACCTTGGATACATCAACCAAGTTGCCCCAGATGATATATGAGAGAGCATTCCATCCAAAATAAGCCGTGAAAAGTTAAATACTCTGTCCGTAGCTAAACCAACCACTGCAGATGCAATATTCGACCCAAACTGCTCCCAAGAAGTGCTTTTAGAACTTATGCAGTGAAGCAAAACATGAATCAAAAACTTCCATTGAGGACAGAATAAGGCCTTCTTAAAAGTTTGTTCAGTCAAAGAACCTTCATAACCCAGATTGCGAAAAGTATCCCAAATCAGTTGCTTATCAAATCTAATAGCCCCATCTTCATCACCAAATAATAAATCTTCACGAATGGAGGCTTCTGTGATCTTGATAGTGCGACCAGCAACAGTTGATCTAATATAGTATTCATCCTCCTCCATATTGTCTCTAGCATTAGCCCAAAATTCTTGAATCCATGGTTCAATTATATCCGGCTCCACTAAAAGAGCATAACTAATAGGCGACCCAGTAAGATAATCAATGATATCATAAAACGCCACATTTGCCTCAGTCTTATCCAAATTAGCCACCATATTGTGCTTCGAAACAGTTAAACGATTCACCATTGTTGAAAGAGTGAGCACAATAGAAAGATTTGTATCGAATAATAAAGAGATGGTAATTGGAAGATAAGTATGGAAAAGATGTGAAGTAATAATATGAGAGGGAAAATCGGAAAGAAGTTATTTATAGGTGAGATTTGAAAAATCACAGCCAAAATAACAAAGTTACCGTTATTACCAATTACCCATCAATATTACCGTTGGAACAGTACTTTAATACGACAAACAGTACTTTCCACATAAGCAGTACTTTCCCAAGCAGTACTTTCTCAAGCAGTACTTTCAGAAAATACAGTACTTTGCCAAAAATCTTCAAATAATCTAAGTATACACTAATATCCTCCCCTCAAGCAATACACAGGACTATATCAAACATCTTATAGTCCTCCCCTTAAACATAGCTTAGTAGTTAATCATTCCAATGCTCACGACCAAGTGATTGAATCGTGACACATCAAAACCTTTGGTGAGTAGATCAGCTACATTATCATCCGTGTGAACTTTAACCACATTAATGAGCCTATGCTCATAACAGTCTTTGATAAAGTGATGCCTAATCTGAATATGCTTTGTCTTGGAATGATACACAGGATTCTTCACAATACAAATAGTACTCTCATTATCAATATTGATAGGAGTATTCTTAAAATTGAACCCATAATCCAAGAGTTGATTCTGCATCCACAAAACTTGACCACAACAACTTGCAGCAGCTACATATTCAGCTTCAGTAGATGATGTTGCTGCAATTGTCTGCTTCTTGCATTGCCATGAGACTAACCTTCTTCCAAGATATTGGCATCCACCAGTTGTGGATCTTCTGTCATAGTTATCACCTGCATAGTCACTATCTGAAAAAGCTTCTAAGTGAAAAGGTGACTCTTTAGGATACCACAACCCCAACTTAGGTTGTTGTTTCAAATAACAGAATATTCTCTTGACAGCATTCAGGTGAGAGATCTTTGGTGTGACTTGATATCTGCGGTTCTTCGTCTGTTAACGTCGTTGTAGTAGATGACTTCGACTTATACATCGACGACGTTCAACAACACCAGTTCAAAACACCTACGTCTTAGTTGAGAACCTAATACCCAAGTTAAAATTCTTATGAGGATAGTTATAACTATTACTCTCATGATAAACATAACACTTCTTAGGACACATAGTAAGGTTCTGTTTCGTATAAGTCTAATCCGTAGTGAAATAGTCTCTGACAATACTCGTATCCG
>BPTQ01000005.1:302121985-302321148 GCA_019973895.1 Chrysanthemum seticuspe
GCTTCTTCTTCAAAATTCAAAACCCTTGGAGTTATTGGTGTTATAACCTCTGGCCTAGATGTATCATGAAACTCAGTACTTTGATGTTCAGTACTTTGATCATCAGTACCTTGAACATCAGTACCTTGATTATCAGTACCTTGAACTTGTACTTCTTCTTCTTGTTCCTCTGAAATAATCTTTTCTGCAGAGCTTATAGAGTCTTTCTTCTTTGTAATATCTTCTTCAGATTCTTTTGTCTTCATAACATCTTCTTTTGTCTTCATAACATCTTCTTTCAAATTTTCTTTGTCTAAATTCCTCCCCAAGTTGACAGAAGATGATTTAGGAACCGTCTTTCTTTTCAATTCCTTACGAAGTGCTTTTCGTCGTTTATTCTCCTCCTTAACCCATAAGTTGAAACCTTGAATATAGGGTTTAACAAAATTTCTCAACCAAAAGTAGTTACGTTTCAACTTCTTAATTGTTTTAGCTTGACGCTCAACAGTCTTGTTCAACCTAGCTAGCGCCTTTGTCAAAGCATAGTTATCCATAGTTAAACCTTCACGAGGAATAGAATGAGCATCACCTTGAACTTGTGAATGTTCCTCTAAGCCAGAAACAAATGGTTGAGAAGATGGAGTAGGTGTTCTCTCAGTCTCTGCTTGAACCTCAGGACTTGGAGAAACATCACCCTGTAAAGATGCAGTACCTTTACGAGAAGCAGTACTTGAAGATGCAGTACCTTGTGAGGCAGCACTTTGTGAAGCAGTACCCTGTGCAGAAGCAGTACCTTCACTTTCTTCATCCTCTTCAGTACGTACATCTTGAACAACTTCCATCATGGAAGTAGTTAAAGGAATATCTCCACCTCTGAACAAATCACTGCGCCTAGCCATGAATGTATAGATTTTGGCTTGTTGCACAATAACAGGCAACAAAGCAGCAGGTTTAGGAATATCAGCCAATTGCTTGTTCAAGAAAACCTGTATAAACCTTGGATACATCAACCAAGTTGCCCCAGATGATATATGAGAGAGCATTCCATCCAAAATAAGCCGTGAAAAGTTAAATACTCTGTCCGTAGCTAAACCAACCACTGCAGATGCAATATTTGACCCAAACTGCTCCCAAGAAGTGCTTTTAGAACTTATGCAGTGAAGCAAAACATGAATCAAAAACTTCCATTGAGGACAGAATAAGGCCTTCTTAAAATTTTGTTCAGTCAAAGAACCTTCATAACCCAGATTGCGAAAAGTATCCCAAATCAGTTGCTTATCAAATCTAATAGCCCCATCTTCATCACCAAATAATAAATCTTCACGAATGGAGGCTTCTGTGATCTTGATAGTGCGACCAGCAACAGTTGATCTAATATAGTATTCATCCTCCTCCATATTGTCTCTTGCATTAGCCCAAAATTCTTGAATCCATGGTTCAATTATATCCGGCTCCACTAAAAGAGCATAACTAATAGGCGACCCAGTAAGATAATCAATGATATCATAAAACGCCACATTTGCCTCAGTCTTATCCAAATTAGCCACCATATTGTGCTTCGAAACAGTTAAACGATTCACCATTGTTGAAAGAGTGAGCACAATAGAAAGATTTGTATCGAATAATAAAGAGATGGTAATTGGAAGATAAGTATGGAAAAGATGTGAAGTAATAATATGAGAGGGAAAATCGGAAAGAAGTTATTTATAGGTGAGATTTGAAAAATCACAGCCTAAATAACAAAGTTACCGTTATTACCAATTACCCATCAATATTACCGTTGGAACAGTACTTTAATACGACAAACAGTACTTTCCACATAAGCAGTACTTTCCGAAGCAGTACTTTCTCAAGCAATACTTTCAGAAAATACAGTACTTTGCCAAAAATCTTCAAATAATCTAAGTATACACTAATATCCTCCCCTCAAGCAATACACAGGACTATATCAAACATCTTATAGTCCTCCCCTTAAACATAGCTTAGTAGTTAATCATTCCAATGCTCATGACCAAGTGATTGAATCGTGACACATCAAAACCTTTGGTGAGTAGATCAGCTACATTATCATCCGTGTGAACTTTAACCACATTAATGAGCCTATGCTCATAACAGTCTCTGATAAAGTGATGCCTAATCTGAATATGCTTTGTCTTGGAATGATACACAGGATTCTTCACAATACAAATAGTACTCTCATTATCAATATTGATAGGAGTATTCTTAAAATTGAACCCATAATCCAAGAGTTGATTCTGCATCCACAAAACTTGACCACAACAACTTGCAGCAGCTACATATTCAGCTTCAGTAGATGATGTTGCTGCAATTGTCTGCTTCTTGCATTGCCATGAGACTAACCTTCTTCCAAGATATTGGCATCCACCAGTTGTGGATCTTCTGTCATAGTTATCACCTGCATAGTCACTATCTGAAAAATCTTCTAAGTGAAAAGGTGACTCTTTAGGATACCACAACCCCAACTTAGGTTGTTGTTTCAAATAACAGAATATTCTCTTGACAGCATTCAGGTGAGAGATCTTTGGTGAAACTTGATATCTGGCACATAAACAAACTGCAAACATGATATCAGGCCTTGATGCAGTAAGATACATAAGAGAGCCAATCATAGATCTGTATAACTTGACTTCAACCGGCTGTCCATCTTCATCTTTTCCCAATGAATTGATAGATTTAATAGGTGTAGTAACAGCCTTCATATCAGCAAAATTAAACTTCTTAAGTATGTCTGTAACATACTTGTCTTGACTAACAAAAATCCCTTCCTTGGACTGCTTAACCTGAAGTCCTAAAAAGAATGTTAACTCTCCCATTGAACTCTAGCTCCTTCACATATCTGACATTCTCAAAATCAATTCTCCCAGCTTTAATTGTTCCTTTCCCTGTAATCCTTCCTCCATTGGGATCATTCCCAAATGCAACTTTTCCTCCACTAACACTTCTAAAATCAGACAGGATCTCTTTATCACCTGTCATACTTCCAGAGCAACCACTATCCACAATAAGATGATCTTTAAGCTCCTCTTCTGGGTTGCCCTGCACACAAAGAAAAGAGTTAGAAACTTTTAGGAACCCAAGCCATTACTGACTTGTGTTCCCCTTGAGAAGTTACAAACTCAAATTCTTTGAGTATGTAATTCTCACTATCTCTCAACTGATGATCCAAAATTATCCTTTGATTTTTAGCATGTAGATTTTCAAAACTCTCTGGTTTTTCAACATAAATTTCTTTCACCAGATTATTAGCCTTTTCTTTTGACACAAAAACATCTGATTCACTTTTTGTTGAACGTATTGTATGTCTCCCAGCAGTTCTTACCCTTTTAACCCATTCAGTTTTAACAGGAGGTTCTTGTGATCTAGATCCCCTATATGAACTGTGATAACTTCTAGGTTGATAATGAGATCTTCTAGAATTTCTATCCCAAGTATGGTTTTCAGTACCTTGTCTCTGAGCAGTACTTTGGAAAGTACTGTGAGATACTGAAGTTCTTCTCTGATGTGGGTATCTATGATCTGGTGTGAAGTTTCTGTGATTAACCCTATTTGAATTAGTCCACACTGGTTTGTGCTCTCTAGGTCTCTGATTTTTAGACTTATTCCTTGGAAACTTGCTTAGATATTCTGAGTGTCTGTCACAATCTTTGATTAAATGAGTAGGACTATAACACACAAAACATAGTTTTTGACCCATATGTCCAAAGTGATTTCTTCTATGTCTATGCCCAAAATTGTTTTGCCTTCTTGAGGACTGATAAAATTTGTTTTGACCAAAATTATTCCAGAAAGGTTTAGCAGTACTGTTTTGAAAAGGTTTTGCAGAAGGTACTGCTTGTTGAGCAGTACTTTGATTTAAAGGTACTGCTGGATTTTGAACATTGTTTTCAACAGTTTCTTTAGGTTTCTCAGATCTAGATTTAGCAATAAGCTTCTTCCTAAACTCTAGACTATCTACTCCATAACGAGAAACATCAGGCCTAGAGGGGTGATGACTAATGGGATGAGGAACAGCATGATAACCATTGTCTTTCTTATATTCAGGAGGTGGTTCACTTACTGAGCCATCATTATTAGATGAATCTACATAGTTAATGAGCTCATCATCACTAGTGGTTATGTCCTCAAAATTACCATCATCCTGATTACTAGGTTGGTTTTCATCTTCACTACTAAAGTCCATTCCAAATCCTAAGCCTGTTCTAATGTAAGCCCTTTTCTGTTTTTCAACAAAAGTAACATGGGACAAGCCAGACTCTCCCCAAGTAGCAAACTTAGCTAACAAATCATCTCTTTCCTTAGTTAATGTCTCAATTTCAGCAATTTTACAGTTTAGTTTCCATTCACTAAGTTTTAACTGGTAATCCTGTTGTTCATACTTTTCAGCCCAAGCCATTTCATTGTTTTCATGTGTTATGATTTTAGCTTCTATAGACTCTAAAGTAATTTGATATCCTGCTACCTCAGACCTAGCCCTAATACAATTATCTCTTTCAATCACATAACTGTTAAGCAATTTTTGATAGAACTCATAATAGTTTGAGCATACCTCAGAGATAGGAGACTGAGTTGGTGAAGTAGCCACCATAGCAAGAAGAACAGGATCATCTTCACTTTCTTTGCTCCAATCAAATCCTCCAAAGCCATCATCAGATTCCAAAACAGCATGTTCAGATTCTTCATCAAAAGCAGTGCTCCAGTCCAATGCTTCCACTGTGTCTTCAACTGCATCTTCCACTGCTACCATACAGTAAGTCACTGGTTCATCATCAAACTCTTCAGTCCAGTCCACTTCTGATAACTTCTCTTGAGCAACTAAAGCCTTTGTTTCAGTTATTGGAATCTCCTTGAGCTCAAGTTTAGGCTTCTCAGATGCTCTGTTTGCTTGATACTTAGCAAACTTGCACTCCCTTGCAAAGTGACCAGTCTTTTGACAATTGAAGCATTCAATTTTAGACTTGTCAAAAGTTATTCCTTGTTTTGGTTTGAAATCAATGTTTTTGCCTGTCTTCTTCATGTACTTTTTGATCCTTGCAGTGATCAAAGCAACTTGCCACCTGATATCAATTTCTTCAAGTGCATCTTCTTCAATCTGTGCTAGATCCTCTTCATAAGTGACAGGTAAGCTTGCTTGTTGTGCAAAGAAAGAGCACACGACTTCATCTGAGTTTAAAGTAGTAGATGGGGGGGCCTGCTGAGCATATGATGGGGGATTGTAGACAGCAGTACTTTGAGAAACAGTACTTTGAGGAGGAGCAGTACTTTTGGAAGTACTGCTCTTCTTTTCAGATGATAGAAAAGCAATACTGTGAGATTTAGAATTTGGTTGACCACTCATCTCATGTTCATACACCTTCAATTAATGATAGAGATCATCAAAGTCCATAACATCCAATCCTTGTTGTCCTCTGATCATAGTAGCAATCACATGCCATGTAGATGGCAAACTCCTTCGAAACTTCAAATTAGCATCCTCAACTGATACTTGTGCCTTGTATAATTCCAACATGTTGAGGAGATTCTGAAACCTATCATATGCAGCATCAAGACTCTCTCTTTCTCCTACTGTGAATGTTTCAAACTGTTGTTTCAGCAAGTTTCTGTGCATCTTCTTAGAGGCTTCATTCCCTCCAAATCTGGTCTTGAGAGCAGCCCAGAGCTGCTTGGCATCTTTAGCATCATGAAACTTGAGAAGATGTCCATCTGGAATGGCAGACAAGAGAATATTTAGAGCCTTCTCTTGATTCCTTATAGTTGCTTGTGGTAAAACTGCCTTTGGTGCTAAAGGTTGTCCAGCAACTTGAATGGGTTCTGGAGGAACTTCATTCCCATTCACAATTACATTCCACAGAGCATGGTCTGTAATGGCAATATACTGCCTCATCTTCATGCACCAGAGATCATATTCTCCCTTTTTGATAATTGGAATCCTGAGTGAGGTGATTGAGGGTTGTGGAACAGCTTCAGTCGACATCTTGAAAATTGTAGGGTTTCTTCCTAGTCAGAGTTTCCACACAAGCTCTGATACCACTTGTTGGATCGATATACTTTAATCAAACTAAACTAGCTTGTTAAGGTTTAATAACCTCGGATAAATCCTAAGTTATTACTACACGAAAACACTGAGCAAAACTCTAAGATATTCGAACTTTTCTCTAAACTCTTAATTCGTAAACTCTAAAACTCTTTTTCTGAAATCGTACCTCTAATGCCAATCTAGGAGTCCTTTTATAGGCTCAAGGATATCCTAGTCGGTTTACAATTGATAACCTTGTACGACAAGTAATCTAAACATGGAATACAATACTTTCCATAAACGAATATAACAATGTAGTTTGTTCTAGCAGTACTTTGACTTCACCTTGCAGTACTTTGACTTTATCTTTAGCAGTACTTTGACTCTTTGACTTCTTCCAGTACTTTGCAGTTTACAGTACTTTCATTCTTCAGTACTTTGATATCTTCAGCACTTTCATATCCCAACAACCGAGAAGTCATCCATAAACACCTCCATTGTTTCCCCGATCATGTCGTGGAAAATTGCCATCATACATCGTTGGAACGTGCCAGGAGCATTACATAGGCCAAAAGGCATACGTCTGTAGGCAAATGTTCCGTATGGGCAGGTGAATGTGGTTTTTTCTTGATCCAGCGGATCAATGGGGATCTGAAAGTAACCCGAGAAACCATCAAGGAAACAATAGTATTCGTTCCCTGCTAATCTCTCAAGCATCTGGTCCATGAAGGGTAGAGGAAAATGGTCTTTACGGGTGGCTTCGTTTAACTTGCGATAGTCAATGCACACACGCCATCCCGTAACCAATCGAGTTGGAATTAACTCGTTTTCTTCATTTGTGACAACAGTTATGCCACCCTTTTTAGGAACGCAATGAATTGGGTTAACCCAAGGACTATCAGAGATCGGGTAAATTAAACCGGCATCAAGAAGTTTGAGAACCTCTTGTTTGATAACCTCATGAATCTTAGGATTCACCCTTCTCTGATGTTGGACTGCTGGTTTGAAGTCATCCTCCATTAAGATTTTGTGAGTACAAAACTCAGGGTTGATACCCTTAATGTCGGAGAGTTTCCAAGCAATTGCTTTCTTGTGTGACTTCAAGACCTTTATGATCTTCCTAGTCAGAGTTTCCACACAAGCTCTGATACCACTTGTTGGATCGATATACTTTAATCAAACTAAACTAGCTTGTTAAGGTTTAATAACCTCGGATAAATCCTAAGTTATTAACAAAGAAACACTGAGCAATCTTTATTAAGTACGCGGAATTTACTTAACAAAGCTAAGAAGAAAACTTTATTAACAAACTCTAAATCTGCTTATTATGCAGATACTCTAATACAACTCTAAGATATTCGAATTTTTCTCTAAACTCTTAATTCGTAAACTCTAAAACTCTTTTTCTGAAATCGTACCTCTAATGCCAATCTAGGAGTCCTTTTATAGGCTCAAGGATATCCTAGTCGGTTTACAATTGATAACCTTGTACGACAAGTAATCTAAACATGGAATACAATACTTTCCTTAAACGAATATAACAATGTGTTTGTTCTAGCAGTACTTTGACTTCACCATGCAGTACTTTGACTTTATCTTTAGCAGTACTTTGACTCTTTGACTTCTTCCAGTACTTTGCAGTTTACAGTACTTTCATATCTTCAGTACTTTGATGTCTTCAGCACTTTCATATCCCAACATACCGAACCAAGGGTGACTACCAAAGAACTATGCATGCATACACTTAGAAATAATTGTACGGAAGTAAAGGTAAATGCAAACAAAACAATTAAGGAATCATAACTAGGCTAGCACAAAAGGGTGCTTAGCCGCTCATATTAATCATGCAAATCAATTCAATATTCAAAGGTACGAAATACATGAATTGAGAGTAAAAGAAATAATAAACGCTAAAGCTTATCGTAATGGTGTGACTTCTCCCTTGGAAACAGCTCCGTATGCTTCCCTAGACCTGCCTTGAGCTTTTTCCCACATTCTAAGAGTGTTGTGTGTGGAATGGGATGCTTTGAAATGCTGGAATTCATTGGGTATTTATAGGCCAGTTCTAGGTTACGGCGTAACCAATAGAGGAGTTACGCCGTAACCTTCTATTTCTCCGTAAATGCACTAGATCTGCTAGTTACGGCATAACCTAATAAATGGTTACACCGTAGTCTTCGATAAACTCGGTTACGTCGTAAGTGATGCAGTAGTTACAGCGTAAGTATCAGCGGCGTGGAACCTCTTTTGACCTAATGGAGTTATGTCTTAACCTTTGGGAAGAGTTACGCCGTAACCTCTTGATAAGTTGGACTTCTGGGTCACGCAATAGTTACGGCGTAATGTGAGAGATGAGTTACGTCGTAACTTCTTCAAAATAGGCATACTGTGATAAATCTTTAGTAATGTTTCCATTTCCGCGTCTCTTTAGCTCCAATGCTCGTAATTTACCTGAAAGTGGAAAACAAGCGTAAATCCATATAAATGATATAAATAACGAGCATTATCGGGGGAAATTGAGACTTAATATTCAGGACTATTTGATGTTATCAAATATCCCCCCACTTGAACTCTACTTGCCCTCAAGTAGACCTTATTAGATAGATTTCTAAAAAGATATCTCCCAAAACCTGGAAAATATGAGTTTACAAATCTCTTATGCTAGAATAAAACAAAGCCGAACACCTCACGAAAGGGGAACAAACACTCAAATCTCTCAACTATTCTTAGTGTCAATTTAGGGGTGATCACTCAATCGCACAGTCATAGCATGTATTCTATCATAAGCTTGGCGGTTACACAAATCTCCACCACTAGATTTAAGGGCTAAACAATTCTCGAAGGCAATATGGGTAGACACGACAAAGGTTAAGGGGTGACTCGTCATTACTAACATGTCATGGCGAAGTGGACAAAATCAATGATACATGACCAAATCCATGGCCAAGACACCAAAGATTGCTCGCTGCATCACCTAGACACGCTTCACGACTAAAGGGTAGGATAAGACATGGGATATATAATTGGTGTAAAATGAAAAACAAGCAGGTAGTGTAAATCTATAACTAAGTCATCACCACTTACCGTCCGCCCAAAGTTCAAGCTTAGAAGTCTAGAGACCGGATCATGAAATGCAAGGTAGATGTGTCATTAGAGGACGTCGTGATGGGCACACGACCTTTTCTTCTTCAGTTGGTATAACTCCAACTCCAATATTTTAATGTGACCGAGGTGGCCTCCTCGATACTAAAAAATAAAGCTCATACTATAGTGCTTATAACATCGCACTTTACAATATCATAACTCAATTAATTATTTTTTATTTATTTTTTTTTGAATCATTTTTTTGAACATAACATAATAACATAACATCCCCCCACTTGAGATGAACAATGGTAATTCAGGGGGTCTTCAATGATCTTCATAATTGTTGTCGATGAAAGCGTGATTTCCAAACCTTTCCACTCGAACCTTGAACTTCGGCAAATGATGACTTCCCAATTACAAATAAAGACTACAGGTGTAAGGGTGTAATGAAACAATATATTGGGTTGACAAAATGAAAGAAATGGCTTAGAAGGGTGTATCTAGGGGTATCGTGCACTAAAGGGGAGTGCAACAAAAGGGTTTCACATGGGGGTTGAAAAGTCGATGTGACTAATCGATAGACTCACAATGGTAGGCTGTTTGGGTGATAATCCTATAATACTGCCTTCTAAAACTGAAAAGTCCAAATACATCGAGCTAACTCAACATACCTCGTCTATGGTCTCGAAATGATGCAAAGGCCAAGTTCTAAAGTTTACAAGCTACCGGCACACTCATAATTTGATGGATTTGGGGTAAAATATAGGAAACGGGTAAGGCTAATCTCACCATGTAATGTCAAGGGTTGTATGTGCTCGGCTAAGGTCTAATCTAGTTAGGTTCGGAAAAACATGTCAAAATTTTAAAAATGGCAAATTTTTTTAAAATAAACTAGAAAAATGAGGGCGAAATTTAGTTCAAGAGATAATTCTACTCTCGTCCCCCCACTTGAATTGTACAAAGTCCTTTTTGTACTAAGCATTAAAATAAAGGTGAAGAGAAAGGTAGAATTAGAGCGAGAACTTCCCTGAAATTTGCTCCAAAAAGAAGAAGGCCCACGAGAAAGGATCGTGCCTTCGTTTAAGCGTCATGAACAAACTTCAATCCATGAAATCACAATACCGACAAGCATAATTCTAAAAAGTAAAAATAAAATGAAAAATAACCCTAACTCACTTTCATAGGAATCACGGTTGCATTTAGCGAATGCAACAAGCCTTTTAAACCACTTGGTGTCCCAAGTGGACGAGTGAAGTCTCGTGAGGGTTTACAGGGAACACACCCACAAATTTCATTTAAAAACTAATACAAGGTTACTGTGTTTTAAAATGAAAGAATTAAAGAAGATGAGAATTACGTCGTAACTCCTATGAGAGAGTTAAGCCGTAACTAGCAAAACCTGGTATGAGATGTGAAGCGAATAGTTATGATGTAACCACTGAGATAGAATTACGCCATAATTGGTAATGCGTCAAAAATTCTGTTGCTAAAATGTTGGTTACGGCGTAATCACCAAAATGAGTTACGCCGTAACTCTGTTTAGATCAGCAACTGCAGCAATAATTACTTCTTTGTCTCCTGCAAAAAATGGTTAGAAAAACACAAAACCCAACAGAAAGGAAATAATAATAAAAGAAAGGGATAATTCGGGTTGTCTCCTGAAAGAGCACTTTTCTTTATTTACGAGTCTTTAAGTTAGACTCAGAGCCGCATGGCTCCTATGGGGGTCTTTGGACTTGCCCTACTTCTTCAATATCCTTCATCAAATTATGTCTCATCCATGCAACATTTGAGGCAGTTCGGAGGTATTCAGTGGTTTCGATTTTTTGGACTTTACAAAATTTCTCTTCGGGGCCTAGGTGGTAGCGAGTGAATTCGTATTTTTCGACTATAATTGGAGGTGGTCTTTTGTAGGGTATCCCTAGGAGTTTGCACCTCCTTTGTTCGTAAGCTTCGTCATCGGGATCAGTGAACTCCTCATTTCCTTGCAACTCAAGGTAATCAAGCATCCCTTCGATATCATCGTCATCAGAAGTAGTGCCCTTGAACCATTCTTCATCGAGCAAATTCTCCACTAGAACGCGCTTGCATTCTTCTTTATCATTACTCACCCGCTCTATGTCATCGTCAATTGTTATTTTACTCGTGTTCTTGAGACTTTTGTCGTTCGAATCTTATTGATCCATGTATTCCTTCCAAATCTTATCTTTTGTTAATGTGTCCACATGCCCATACTTAATTTTTACCCAACTATCGAACTCCAGGTTGTCCATCCAAGGTAAACTCGTTCTCTCCTCATCATTGGTTGAGGACCAAAAGAATTCATCTTTTCCTAAACTTCCAGAGTTGCTTCCACCATTACACATATCATCATACGGGTTGCATGACTCCCAGAAAATTTCCCCAGGAGATTTTACTTTTTCGCACCAGTGACTGCGTAGTTCCTTGCTATCAGTTTCACTTAAATGCTCATCCGTGCAGAGTATATCTTTATTAGTTTCTTCCTTCTGAATGTGCTCGGCGTAATCAATTTTTAGCTTCATAAGAAGATTTGGATTGATTTTGGCATCCCCAAATTGAATTGCGTACCAATCTTTAAAGGCCAAATTACCGAATTTAATACTATGTCTTTCACGCTCATGAGGGCATGTCCATTATTCTTTTCTTTCATTGTCTCCTCCATTGCAATACTCGAGGAAGGGGCTGCATGTAGGCCATGCCCTTGTGGTTTCTTCATCAGTAATGACGATAGGAGTACACCAGTGAGTGATAAGTGCCTCTTCTTCATCGTCAAGGGAGAGTTCCTCGAGTTTTTCTGACTCGTCCATGTCTAGGAATTTTTCTGCCCATGTATCCCAGTTATGCCGTAACTGAGATTCTTGGTTACGGCGTAATTCATTAGAGTTACTTTCCTCAGTATTCTTCACAACCCCGTTGTCGCTGTCAAACACGAGGTTATGCCGTAACTCATTAGGCATGTTACGGCGTAACTCAGATCTGTTGACGAAATCGTCCCCTAAACCCGTATCACTGGCCTGAACCTTCGAGTTATCATCCGAGAAAATTACCTTACATTCCATAGCTGGTTTAGATCCTTCAGGTTTATCGTTATTTCTCCTTACTTTTTCACTGAGCTTTATCACCATGGATTCAAGGTTTTTTAGAGTTGCGTCGTGTTTGGAAATGTTTCTGTCAGTGTTTTACTGGAATTCCTTCAACCACTCATCTTGCTCCTTTTGTCTTTGGGCTGAATTTTCCAGAAATTTATTAATTGTTTCTTCAAGACTGGGCTTTCTTTCTCCATAAGGCCCACGGTTGTAATTTCCACGATAACCATTACTATTTCGATTATCACCGTAAAATGGTCGATTTTCTCCATACTTAGCCTCTTCAATACCCTCTTCGTCCATATGAGGACAATTCTTTGTAAGATGTCCTCCTCCACAGCTTTCACAACCCACTTGGATGGCATGAACGGTTTCTATGACCTTCAGCGTATCTCGACTAAGACTTTCAATTTTACTAGCGATTGCTGCAATTCCGTCGAAACTTCCGCCTTAGTTTCTTTTACTTCCACCGTCGTGCCATTTTTGAGAATGGTCCGCCATTTTTTGAATGGCTTCAATTGCAGTAGTAGGAGTCATGTTCGGGATAGGTCCTTGATAGTCCAGCATCTGTCTTGTAGTTACATTTATTCCTTTATAGAAATTATTGACCTTCTGCTGGTTATTAAGATCATTGGAAGGACACTTATAAAGAAGATCGTTGTATCTGTCCCAAGCTTGATACAGAGTTTCGTCATCTTCTTGTTTGAAATTGTGGATCTCCAAGAGTTGATTAGAAATCTTTGATGGCGGGCAATATCTTTGAATAAAGTGTTTCTTTAGAAGCGCCCAAGTATTAACTGCCCCGACGGGCAATCTTTCGATCCATCTTCTAGCTGCTCCAGTGAGAGTCATTGGGAAGACCCTGAGCATAACAGCATCATGAGACACGCCCGGAATGTTGAAAAGGCTAGCGATGTATAGGACATTTTCAACGTGCTCATATGCGTCTTCGTCCCTATATCCTGAAAAAGGGTTAGCGCGAAGCTCCCTCATAAATTGGTCTTTAATCTCGAAACGAACATCCGCTCCGATTGCCGGTCTTACGAGACCCGGCACCCTTGATCTGCTCTAGTCAATGCCAAGTATTCCTCAAGAGTGAGGTCATCGATGTTAACAACTTCCATGGTACCTGAAAACTTGAAATATGATCGTGAGAAAAGTTTAAAAATGAAATGAAAGACTCAATATTAATCCTAATATAGCTCCCCGGCAGCGGCGCCAAAAACTTGAAGCAGGTTTTACTGACCAGGTCTTAATATTTATAGTGTCTCGCTATACCTATGGTCTACCCTAATGCACTAACGGGCAGTGTACCCGGTCGTGTGTAGTGTAGTAAATGGTAAAGCCGAGGTCGTCCCAAGAGCTATGTGTGTTGGATTATTACTAAGTCTAATTGTCACAAAATTATAATGGTTTCGATAGGTATTTGATTAATTAAACTACTAATGCAGAATATAAAAGCAAATAAATGGTAGAGGGAAATCAATAGAGGAATAGTGGTGCTAACCTAGTTAATCCTCCTAGCTAGTTATGTCTACGTCTACCTACTTCCAATTACTTCAGGTGGGGTCAAATTCGAGAGGACAGCATTTGGTCAATTCGCCCTAACCTATCAACAAAGATGTCACCACAAGAGAAATCAGGCGCACCGTCATAAGTCATGTTGTTCCTGGTCCCCTAAGCCGAGTCATTAAGTACCGCTACATGCTAGATTCTAAATAATGAGTGACCGGCCGTTAGGAACTTAGACACTACACCCCTCAATTCTTAAGTTCATCCAAACGATAGGTGATCAGTTGGTCAAATCGCACAAGTAGAAAGGGTCGTCACTTGGTCATATCTTACCCTTCCCGTCTCAGTCCGCTCACCTAGGGTCAGTTGGTCATATCTCCTAGGCAATTGGCCTCTATCGCCATTTAAAACTACCGAACCAAGGGTGACTACCAAAGAACTATGCATGCATACACTTAGAAATAATTGTACGGAAGTAAAGGTAAACGCAAACAAAACAATTAAGGAATCATAACTAGGCTAACACCAAAGGGTGCTTAGCCGCTCATATTAATCATCCAAATCAATTCAATATTCAAAGGTACAAAATACATGAATTGAGAGTAAAAGAAATAATAAAATCTAAAGCTTTTCGTAATGGTGTGACTTCTCCCTTGGAAACAGCTCCGTATGCTTCCCTAGACCTGCCTTGAGCTTTTTCCCACGTTCTAAGAGTGTTGTGTGTGGAATGGGATGCTTTGAAATGCTGGAATTCGTGGGGTATTTATAGGTCAGGTCTGGGTTACGGCGTAACCAATAGAGGAGTTACGCCGTAACCTTCTATTTCTCCGTAAATGCACTAGATCTGCTAGTTACGGCGTAACCTTATAAGTGGTTACGCCGTAGTCTTCGATAAACTCGGTTACGTCGTAAGTGATGCAGTAGTTACGGAGTAAGTATCAGCGGCGTGGAACCTCTTTTGACCTAATGGAGTTACGTCGTAACCTTTGGGAAGAGTTACGCCGTAACCTCTTGATAAGTTGGACTTCTGGGTCACGCAATAGTTACGGCGTAATGTGAGAGATGAGTTACGCCGTAACTTCTTCAAAATAGGCATATTGTCATAAATCTTTAGTAATGTTTCCATTTCCGCGTCTCTTTAGCTCCAATGCTCGTAATTTACCTGAAAGTGGAAAACAATGGAAAACAAGCGTAAATCCATATAAATGATATAAATAACGAGCATTATCGGGGGAAATTAACACTTAATATTCAGGACTATTTGATGTTATCATGTTCATAGGTTTACGTTCAACAAAATCATAGTGAACCTGTAAGAGTTGATTTGCTATGCAAGACCTAGATAGATAAATACCGTTTCACACACTGATCCTATCCGGATCTCCAATCATATCCCGCATCTAGGGATTACTCGGGCCCCACGACTCTAGTCCAGCACTGTCGTGGCAAAATCTAGAACAATTGCCAACCCCGGACTAGGTCGATGTAAAAGTCTATTCTTAGCTAGGCATGGTTAAACCTAGACTAAGGCAACAACTACCGCACATCTATCTAAACAGTCGAGCATATAAGCAAATCCAAATAGTTTTAACGGTCCAAAAACAGTAGCATAATTCTCACCCCAATATAGTTAAAAACGTAGATAAAAGTGGGGCTATGAAACTCACCTCAAGCAATAAACGCACAAATAAACACTAGCAGAAGGTAACGGTATCACGGCACAACAACTATCGACTCGGCACAACCTATTAATGTAGACCAACTTTAATATATATATTCCTCAAAATCAACGTTATCTACCCCAACATATTCCATTTCTTTATTTCCAAAAACGTCTCGTTTCACCATTTAATCCTAGTGTTTGGTATTCCTCGTGTCGGTGTATCGACTCAATATGATGCTATGAATGCCCTCAAACAACCAATATATAACTTAATGCGACACAATGAGACCCCTAAATGATAAGCTCCATAGTCCAATAAGTTTCGGAATAAATAGTAGACCTTATCGAATTCGTCAACTCGATAAACTCATTTATTTACTCGTGTCGCTTATTATCCCATAAATCAATCGTATCCTAAAGAGTCATAAGGATAATTCACCCATTAATAAGGTTACCCAACGTACCTAGCGGGCTCTTATAAGATTCGTCAACCTAATAAGTCCGCTACCCACGTAGATCAACACTATTAACGTTAGGTTATCCTTAACCCATGCACATAACGTAAGTAAATAAATACTTAACTAATATTAAATGTCCACAATTGACATTTATTGATAAACGTGTACTCGAAACATTAATTACTTATTCATTACAAAACATTTCCAATTTAGTCGTTAGTTTCCGTTTAAAAATAGTAAATAACAAGATAAGTCTTGTTATCGATATTTTTGGTACAAAAGGCCATTTATTATTTACATTTCATAGTTCTATTAGCATTTTCATGTATAAATATATATTTCGTCAAATTCCAATATTAATCTCATATCGTTATTCGTTTCGAGTCCACAAGCACGAGTCATAACTTCTCGGCATTTAATCAATCAATAGTCCAAATTATACTAAAGTCCATGTTACGGCTTTGTCGGATTCAACTATTGACTAAAAAGTCAAAGTAACGCCGACGTAGCTCAAAGTCAACAATATATATATCAAGTCCAAATTTAAAAGTCATAATAGCGCAATTCAATCCCAAACCAACTCAAAACAATCTCGCCAACCAATCAATCAACCAAATGTACTCGAAACCAATGTTATGACCCTAATGGTCATGACACGATCGCGGTTAAGACCACGTGAACCAAACAAGCTCTAGAAGCTTTTCGGCTCCACGCATCTCATCCAAACCTCAACTCCATCAACCAACAAGCTACCAAATCGATCCGACCCGGACCCGTGGCCCAAGTGGGTCACGTACACCAACCATGAGCCACGTACGTGACCTTGGTGGCTCGTACGCCCCATATCTCACAACCAAACACAACCAAATCACTTCCACAACATCCAAATCCAATCATTCAAGCTCCAATCAATAACCAAACACAAAACCCATCATCTATCTTAACCAAAAATATGAAACTAAACCTAAAATGCATAAACTCATCAAATTGATACACCACACACTTACCAAACACTAATTACTTGTTTATTTAGACACTAATTATACTTAATTTCATGTTCCACCCAAAAACCCCAAATTTGGACTTTAGGTCGAAACCCTAATAATCCATACGTGGGTTATTATTGCCCAAACAAGCTCAAATCATGTTCCATTTACCTTATTCAAGCACCAATTGCAATATTAGATGAAAACCCTAAAAGTACGAATCTTAATCTTTAAATTTGAAGGTGTTATTGAAGGCTTTAGTATGAGTATTATATATGGATAGAAAGAGGGAAAGAAGATCTATAAGATAGTGGTGGAGGTGAGATACCAATTGCCAGAATTTGGTCGGAATGTGGCCGGAGGTGGGGCGGCCAAGGTGGTGGTGGTGGCAAGGGTTTATGTTAATTTGGGGGAGAGAGAGAGTAGAGAGAGAAAGTGGTGATATGTGTGTTTTTAGTGAGAGAAACAAATGAGACAAATGAAGTAGGGGGTGGTTTATATACTTGGAGATAGGGACTAAATAATAAAAGAAAGGGAGGGGAGGGGTGGCCGGCCAAACCAAAGGAGAGGGGCCGTGGTTGCCGTTTTTCGTAAAATGACCCATTTACCCATTCCCGAGCTCACATATTGTCCCCCGAGTGTCCCACAACATTCATTCGACTTTCTATCATTGTTATTTATGTTTTTCCACGAGTTTTGACTATTTATTGGTCAATTTTCGAGTTACGGTCTAAAAGTTACAATAATTCTCGTTTTAGGCTTTTCTAGTGCCGAATCGAATAGTGACTACCAAATATAGTTAAAACTCATACGATAACTCATTTAATAATGAAATAATCCGTAAAAACCAATAGACGATATAAAATCAAGTCATGGTTTATAAAAATAGTGATAAAGGAAAAAGCTCGGTTTAGTTTAACGTAATGCGGTTACCTAAAATAGACTCCCTAAATTGCCAGTTGTCATATCCACCCCTACTTCTAATAGAGTTTAAGCGTTGAAAATATCTTTGTATTTACTTATATGTTTGTATATCATGTTCTAAGTTTTAAAATTACATTGTTAAGACATGGAAGTTGATTAGGTAACATAGTTATATCTTTGTAATCATTTAAAGGGGAACAACACTCAATAACTACACTTTTTACAAATACAATATTTTAGTCATTAAAGTTGTTTTTTTTATTGATTGATTGAAATATAAAATTGGCATATACTTTGTCACAATCCAAATAAAAATGTGAACACTTATTTTGGAAAGACCTTAGATATAAATGTCAAGTTGACTACACCCGACCCTTCTTAGAGGTAAATAGAATCTCGGGTTTATGTAGTTGTTGATTTCATTTACCAGTATGACATGTAGATTTGGATTTCTGTATTATGTACTTGTACATTTTAATCAACCCATAAGTGCTATATATGGATGCAAAATGGGTCGGGTCTACACGAACCCAAATCATATGGTGCTGATAAGGATTTAAAAAGTACACTTTTGAGGGGTCATTTAAGCCCTTAATTGATCACTTTTGTATCCGTTACTACTTAATTTCGTTCCTTTTCACTTTTTAGGTCTCTTGAAGGCAAATTGCTGGAATGACACTTATTCGGATGAAAAGGCGCGAATATACGAAGAAAATGGCCAAAGTCAAGAATCGAGACACTCAAGCTGCTGAAATTGAAGGGGACGGCGTCACTGCTTAACTGCGACGCCTTCGCGAGACATATTGAGACGACTCAGAGAGCAAATTGCTAATTTACAAGTGACGGCATCAGGTTTAAAAGAGTAGGGCGTCGCAACTCAGACGGCCTAGATTTGGATCCAGACGGCGTCAGAGATTGAAGCCGACGACGTCACGAGCATAAGGTGACGCCGTCACAGACTTGACATGGCCGAGACGAAACCCTAATGGCAGCGACCCGACAGCGTCACAATTAAAGAGTGACGCCGTCGCATATTGTAACACTATATATAGAATCCGAATTTTTCAGTTTTAGAGAGGTAGTTTTGTGGAGTAAAAACCTAAACCGAACCAAGGCTATTTTACTCCACAAAACTACCTCTCTAAAACTGAAAAATTCGGATTCTATATATAGTGTTACAATATGCGACGGCGTCACTCTTTAATTGTGACGCCGTCGGGTCGCCGCCATTAGGGTTTCGTCTTGGCCACGTCAACTCTGTGACGGCGTCACCTTATGCTCGTGACGCCGTCAGCTTCAATCTCTGACGCCATCTGGATCCAAATCTAGGCCGTCTGAGTTTTGACGCCCTACTCTTTTAAACCTGATGCCATCACTTGTAAATTAGCAATTTGCTCTCTGAGTCGTCTCAAGATGTCTCGCGACGGCGTCGCAGTTAAGCAGTGACGCCGTCACCTTCAATTTCAGCAGCTTGAGTGTCTCGATTCTTGACTTTGGCCATTTTCTTCGTATATTCGCGCCTTTTCGTCCGAATAAGTTTCATTCCAGCAATTTGCCTTCAAGAGACCTAAAAGGTGAAAAGGAACGAAATTAAGTAGTAACGGATACAAAAGTGATCAATTAAGGGCTTAAATGACCCCTCAAAAGTGTACCTTTTAAATCCTTATCAAATATCCCTACACTTGGTATTTGCTTGTCCTCAAGCAAATGTGCTTTTGGCCAATTAATTTATAAGTTAGGGGTCATGAAGCATTAGTTTAGAACGATTCACAACACATATAAGCCCCGCAAAAGTCATAACAAGCAAAGAAATTACATACTAGCACCTCACAAGTGGTGTTCGGATACTCTCATCTCTCGGGTGTATATGAAATATATCAAGTTGGAAATGGAAGATAAACACTCATTAACCGGTCCTAGTACATAGATTACCATAGGCTTGAGACTAGATCAAACATCTATCGCTTTGGCATAAACACCTAGGAAAAACTATCCGTCTTTTAAAGGGTTGTAATGTTAGGCTTACGGTAGGGAAACAAAGGGTTTGGTGGGATAGGCGATTTAGTGGTGGCAAGTCAAAAATCTTTATGTTACAAGCATGCGAAGAATGGCGTTGCTAAGCCAAGACTCGACACTCTAAAATCTAGATAAATTGAAACAAACAAACATAAATTTAAAGATAGATGTGGGATGGTAGCCCGTATGTTTTTTTCATTTTTTTTCAACACTCTATTTTTTTCTTTTTCTCTTTTTCTATTTTTTTCGATTTTTTTTTTCATACACTTTTACTCTACCATCCTCTACGATAACATCAAAATGATAGGGATTTATAGGCACATCCCTACACTTGAGTTTTTATTACTCTAACACTAATTTGACCCGAATTGAAAAGATCAAAACACTTGGAGTACATTATTATGCAAATAAAGGGAATTTGAATTTAACGTTCCCTTCCCGTCATTTCATAAACTTTAACTTTTCCCATGAGTCCCAATCGTCCCAAAACTATGTACAAAGGATATGACTCGACTTAGCAACTTATGCAAGCAACTAGATAATTGAACTAAGAGTTTGGTGTGATAACAATAATGCACTAAAAGTGAGTGCATACAAGGTAGGCTAAGGTGATTTGGGTGTACATTTTGGGGGTGGATTGTAAACAATGCTCTTCATTGATATTCCAGAAAACCGAAACATCATGAGAACCGCGAAAAGGATAGGCTCTGAGGGGTTAACTAGGGGTATCGTGTACTAAAGATGAGTACAACGCAAAGGTTTGGGGGAATTACTCAACCAATGTGGAAGAAGTAATTATATTACAGGTATCCAACAAGGGTTATCCTAATGCCTCTTATCATTTAGTTATTCCTAACTACACAAGTGTAGTCTTACTAGCGATCTCGGAATGCATCACAAAACAAGTTCTAGAATCTATTATACTACCGGTTCACACTCTAAGCATTAAAGATGAATGCTTTAATTCCTACTAATCTAAGGGCGATCCTCACATTTTGGGTGGAATTTAAGTGGTAAAGGGTTTTTGTGCTAGTCATATAATTTCCTATCCATGAGACGCTTTATTAAGACTAATGGCCCACTCCTATATGTCATGAAAAATTTTAAATTTGGTGCCAAAATTACCCTAACCGATATTTCTCATGGTTTATTACACAAATGCAATTGGACAAAGCAAATAGTCAAGGATAAGCATAGTTTCAAAGTTCCCTTTTTATTTTCCCTCCCTACACTTAAACTGAACATTGTCCCCAATGTTCCCCGAAAGTATCAAAGTTATGATAATGGAAAGTAAAAAAAATAAAAGAAACAAGTACTCCCCTGATTAGCTCGGTAGGATCCGTGTGAAGTGGTGGTTACATCTTTCTTCAAGAAGAACGTTTGCGTTAAAAGCTCCTTCTCATCTTATGTATCTTCTTCTTGGTAAATTAAACCTGAACACTTGAAGAAAACCAACGAAACCTTCGCGTAAAATCGGCGGTAACAATATATATAAGACTCTACTAAACTAGGATATAATGCTTGTGGAATGGATGTTTACAGATTTTCTGGAAAATTAAGACCTGGAAAATTCTTAAAAAATTTATAAATAGCTCAGAAAACGAGAAAAAGTAATAAGCTGTTTCTGCTCCTCCTGATGCCGTCAGGTTGCGATCTTGACGCCGTCAGGTTATCCTGACAGAAACTGGTCTGCGTTTTTCTGGAAAATTTACATCTTTAGAATCTGGAAAAATTTTCTGCAAAACATCCATTATGACTCGATACAAGCATTTGACTCGAACAAACACACATGTATATCTTTTAATTAATTGTAATTCTCATGTTCACGTTTCTTTTGAAAACGTGTGTAATCCTCCCTACACTTATCCCTTATGTAAAATACCTTTATATGTAATTAAGACGAGGTTAAAGACAAAATAAAGCATTTTTACAAATTTGAACATGAGAATAAACAATAAATAAAAGATACACGACACACAAACAAGCAAACAATTAAGCATGGGTTGCCTCCCACGAAGCGCTTTTCTTTATTTATGAGTCTTGTAGCTAGACTCGAAGTCGTGCCCCTACGTGGTTTCGTTTTGCTTTCTCAATGAGAATTCTATCATGTTGACAAAATTTTCATTGACTCTATACCTAGGCCCTAGGGTCAAGCAATCCTTATAATAAAGCCTCCTTCTTTCCAACATGAATTTAAAACCTTTTTCAACATCGTCCTTGCTTTTTTCCTCAAAAGCTCTAATGTTGTCTCGTTCAAAAAGGGATAGATGGCCATATTCATTCGTCTTCCAAGGCATCCTATAAGTGATCTCATCATTTCCTTCCTTAAACCTAACCGTTCCATCATACTTGTTACGGCTCATTTTTTATGTTTCAACAAACGATTTTCCTAGCACTACTTGGGATAAGCTATAGTCAATGACACATCCAATGTCTTCTAGGACTACAAAATCAACTAGGTAGGTGAAATTTCCTATAAAGACGTGTACATCCTTGACCCTTCCCACAAAGTTACAAATACCACCAGGATACTTAGGGTCTCTCCTAATCTTAAGTCGCTCATTCATAATGTCATTGTAAACAGCTGATGACATCACATTAATGGGAGATTCCGTATCTATGTAGGCGTGCTCGACATTCCAATATCCGATCATACAAGGAATTTTGAGGTTCCAAGGATTTCCTCTCCTAATCTTTGGGCATATCCTAATGATGGGTGATCGGGGATTATTGATTATGTATTGATGGTAAGCAACCTCTTCCTTAGTGGGGTAAAGATTGAAATAAGCACTATCCTCCTCATTCACGTTTCTATTCACTAAGCGATTTTCCGGATTGTTGTCGATCATGGAGCCAACTACAGAGGTGCTGACCACTTTCTCAACAGCATCCCTAATTGTACTATCAAATATCTTTTGCAAATCTTGAAGGTCGGTGTTTCTACTCACATAACGGTTTTGGCAGTTGTGTTGGTCATTAGGTTGGTTTTTGATTGAAAGTGATTTATTCGGTGGTGGGTTGTTAAGTGGTGGTTGGTTATCACCTTCCATGAGGAAAAGTGATGGGATTACTAACAAAGGTCATGAAGAAGGGGGATAGACTACGAGGAAGCTAAAAAAATGGGAAAAAATCTTACTTGATAGGAATCAAGCAAGGAAACCTAAACGAGGTGGACTCCTAACTAGCTATTCTATTCCCCGGCAGCGGCGCCAAAAACTTGATACGCTTACACAGCGCGTTCGAGGTCAAAGGAACTTCCTTTTCGTCGAGCAAGTTTTTCAACACCCTAGGCAGTGAACCTAATCGTTGTAGTGTAGTATTAGGGTAAGCCACGGGAATTGATATCGTTCTCTAGGGGAATACGAATGCTAGTGAGAAATTACTACGCTAAGGTTGGGGTTGAGGAAGATTATTTTTTTATCTTTTTTATGTTTTTTAGGAAATTGAAAGGTACGAATCTCGGGGTTTGAATTTGGGGGGTTGGTATTTCTACCGATTACTTCTACTTATCTAATTATCTAATTAACTATGCTAAGGGTAGTCTATGTCTATTGTTGTGTGTTCGTATGATGATTAAAAATGTATTTGCTTAGGCTTTATTACTCCCTAGTTATCTCCTATTGATGGTTGAATTATCACGTCCTTATTCTTAATCGCGTTGTGTCTCTAAGGTCGTAGGGTATGCGTTTATCCCTAACTTTTTGAAGCTACCAAAGGTTAATGACTACAAAATCTCTAGGATTTATAAACTTTAACTCTAAGGTATTCTTTGGATGTGTAGCCTACAATTACTCTAGGTGATTATAAACTAAGGTTCAACAAATCAAGCATTAACAACACAACGAATGACCTATTGCAATACTAGGTCAATCACAATTAAGATAAGAGACAACCAATCAATATTCAATAACTAAGTTTCATATTACCTAAGCAAACACACAAGTAAATTAGCTGGACATGGGGAACATGCAAGCATACACACAATCAATTGAAGACATAATTAAATTAATGAAGTAAAACACTTATCTTGATGTAAGATAGTGTATGGAACCCTAAAATACTGTACAAGACAGCCTTTGTTCGGTTTAGGTTTTTACTCCACAAAACTACACACTGAAAACTAAAAAATTTGGTTTCTATATATAAGGTTACAACTTCGACGGCGTCACCCTTTAGTTTGTGACGCCGTCGGGTCGCCGTCATTAGGGTTTCGTCTTGGCTACGTTAGCATTGCGACGACGTTACCTTATGCATGCGACGCCGTCTCCTTCAGTCTCTGACGTCGTCTGGATCAAATCTAGGCCGTCTGAGCTGCGACGCCCTACTCTTTTAACACCTGATGCCGTCACTTGTAAATAAGCAATTTGGCTACTGATTCGTCACAAAATTTGTTCCGACGGCGTCACAAGTATAACCTGACACCGTCCCCTTTAAATTCAGCAGCTTGAGTGTCTCGATTCTTGACTTTGGCCATTTTCTTCGTATATTCGCGCCTTTTCGTCCGAATAAGTGTCATTCCAGCAATTTGCCTTCAAGAGACCTAAAAAGTGAAAAGGAACGATATTAAGTAATAACGGATACAAAAGTGATCAAATAAGGGCTTAAATGACCCCTCAAAAAGGTACATTTTAAAACCTTATCACTTATTTATGTGGCTTAAGGGGTTGTTTATTATAGAAAAAATTTGTAAGCCTATCAAGTCAAGCTTATGAGCTTTAAAAAGGCATTAAGCTCAACTTGATAAGTTTATAATCCTTCACCGGTCACATATATAAAAAATATTTAACGCAGTCAGAACAGTTGTTCCGGGTGTGTGAAATCTGCTATTGATGTATTAACAAAAAAAATGGCGTCATTTTAAAAGACCATTAGGATGTTTTATAATGTAAGTAAGCCGATGATGCTAATTTACTGTTTCCTATGCGTAACTCACCCGGAATCGTATCTTGGCTGGGCATTCACAACGAGAGTATAATTGCAGCGATGTCGGGTGCTTGGTACTGCTAACATATTCATAAACGTGAGCGTCATTTGTTACTGTCGGTGTCCAAGTTTATCTTGAATGGTTGCAAATAAGCTCACAACCTTGGTAGTTAATCATAAAAGTACCTTATCTTTGGCTCACTTAGTGTTACACCTGAACAATTTATATGATGCATTTTTCATCACAGGTTCTTAACTCCCCTTCTAAGATGATAGCAACAAGTGTTCCATCATGGACCACCGGTATCTGCTATTTATTTAAGCATTATTCACATTACATGAACATGTTGTCGTATGTTAATTTTCTTTATATGAACAGTGATGTTGGGTGGTATATATTATTTCGATGAAGCTGAAGAATATCAGCCATGAGTCTCAGGTTAATAAGCGATATATATTTGTTACCAAAGTGTTAGTAAACCTGTAAAACTAAAACCACTGATGGCTGTGATAAACAGAGAAAAACTAAATCAACTTAATCGCTCAAAGCAAGGGCAAAACATTATTATGTTGAGGTCTGGTATGGTACTCATGAAAGGCTATATATCTTTCAACGATCATGTACTGTTTTGTTTTTAAAAATGGATTATTCTTAAACTTTCACCAAATTGGTTGTAAACTGTTTTATAACTTTTTGTCAATGCAGTTGTCCTTAACTACCCTTTACGTATTGTATTAATCCCTTAACTACTCTTCTCGCATTGTTTTCATCCCATAAACCATCTGATTAGTGTAAGTTTAGATTACCGAAAGGTTTCTGATTATAGAAACTGAATGTTGATTATTGTTTAATCGATATTCATGATTATATGTCCAGGTTAGTATTGTGAAAAAGTGTAGGGAACTTGGTCTGAGTGATAGAGGTTTTTATCAACCAGCATACCGCAAGGGAACAAAATTACATTTGAAAATGATGTGTCTTGGTAAAAATTGGGACTGTCAAAGCAAGCTTAATAGTCATACACGACCAAGTGATAATGCTAAACCGCCTGGTATCCCTGATATGTTTAGTGTTATGGTGAAAAAAGCAATACGAGACTCGAATGCATATTTGGAGGAAAAAAATCCAGAAGCATATGCAGGACAACTGATTCCATCCATGTCATTGAATATCTACATCGTCAATTTTTATATAGATAGTGGCAAGCTTGGTCTTCATCAGGTTAGAATTCTTCTTCCCGTATTGATTAAAACTGATAAAATTTGTTAAGACGTCTCTTGTGGTTTTTTTTACAAGTTTGGCAAATTATCAAATGTTGCATCGTTCTGACTTATCCATGAATATTGTCATGCTTTAAAGGGTCTTTTTGCATCAAATGACAATGTAATCATGTCCTGTTTGGGTAGTTTTGTAACCAGAAACCATAAAGAACAGACTTTCTAAGATGAAACGGAGTAATTTTGTTTTTTTAAATAAAACGATAAAATTTTGTTTCTATTTGATGCAAATAACCGTATCAATTTCACAAGAAATTACAGTATACTTCATTTTCACCAATGCACATGTACTTTCGTTAATAATTTATTGCAACATACTTCCTATTGCTTACCAACGAAAGGAATGCGTTTCTCTGTAAGGACATTGCATTTTGTTAGTTTGATAAATAATATGACCGAAATGTAGAAACTGAAACTGTTGGTATCTTATTTAGGACAAAGATGAAAGCCCAAAGACTTTGAAGCAAGGATTGCCCGTTGTCACATTATTCATCCCATCATTCAAAATAATTAAATTTTCAGTCAATCTATAGCTAGATTATTACCTTTTTGACTGTAAAAAGATTAATGTTACCAGTTTTAGATACTAGGATTATTCTCAACTGACTTAAATAACAACCTGTTTAAGAAATACATTAAATTATATCGCTGGACCGACCTAAGGGAGGTGATTGGATTAGCTTATATTTCCAGTACCTTATGGCCTTTTTTGAATTTGGAAAAGGTCATCCAGGCACTTTTTCCGGCTTAAAATAAGCTAATCCAAACACCCCGTTATCAAGATATCTATTAACTGATAATGTGTAGATGATTATAGGTTGGTAGAAAAGTTACATTTTTAGGCAATTGTCAAATTTTTTGCTTAGGAGATATCATTGTGATTGCATTGACTGAATTTCTCATCTAAATATTTTTTTGGCTTATCTGTTTTATGCATTTAGTGATATATCTTCATGCAGATGGCGAATACTCCCCTTCATGGGACTGCTAGCCATGGTGAATACTGATATATTTTGTTCAAGGTATGAGAGCAACCGTATCTTGCCGGGGCATTTATACTAATGCAGCCATGGCGGTTGTTCCGCCTTTGTACAATCGGTTATTGATGGATTATATAAGTAAAATTGTTTTTAACAAAGTTTTTATAGCTGTGATGATTGTTATAGTTTTGGCGAGATGTTCCGATCCTAACTTGGTGAGGCAATGACCAGATGGCAAAGCATATATGCCTACTATGCAACCGGATCTATTTGCAGCCGTAGCGGAATTTGGATACTTCTATGACCTGAACAACATGTACAGATCTGAGCCTAATCTTTTATTGCACGACATTTAAAAAAGGTGACCTTTGGGCATGGACCGGCTGTTCATGATTCTGGGGTTGAAATTACTAATCAATCTGAGCCTCATATTATATTATTAGTATTATCCTATATTACATTTGTTGGGCTTAAAATGAACAGTTAAGTTAGAATTTTTTTTTCGGACCGTTTGGGTGGAGCCCATTAGCCTATTTGTGTGATGCTACCCGACCCTCCATATTCATTATCACTCACAGCTTTGTTTTACCTTTAAGATCCAACTGGGTGCACCTCCGTAAAATAATCTTACCGTTGATATTATACAGCCGATTGTGAGGGGGGCTACAGTTTGTGCATGTACGCTTGCCATATGTTAGCGCCTACAGTTTCACCTTTCTTTTCATCCACATGCTTTTTCCTACTTGGTATATCTTATCTTAGAGTTAAGTGGCTGGCCATGTATATGAAATCAATAGATAGTTGGTTGTCTGTCGTTGACTAGGTGTGCATGTTCAGTTATCGATGGACCAAAGAAGTATGGGCTATTTTGTTCAAGGTATGATAGCAACCGTATCTTGGTGGGGCGTTTATACTAACGCAGCCATGGCGGTTGTTCCGCCTTTGTACAATCGGTTATTGATGGATTATATAAGTAAAATTGTTTTTAACAAAGTTTTTATGGCCGTGATGATTGCTATAATTTCAGCGAGATGTTCCAATCCTAACTTGGTGAGGCAATGACCGGATGGCAAAGCATATACGCCTGCTATGCAACCGGATCTCTTTGCATCCGTAGCGGAATTTGGATACTTCTATGACCTGAACAACATGTACAGATCTGAGCCTAATCTTTTATTGCACGACATTTAAAAAAGGTGATCTTTGGGCACACACGGCAAAACTCAAAAATGTACACACGACAACACAAATCCAAACACCTATCAATCAATTGAAATTTTGAAGGTACTACAGTTTGTCATATAGAATCAGGAGCATGTGGTGAAAGTTCATAAAAACTGAACCTTTTTAGTTGATGTTTCACGCATACAAGGTTTCAAAGTGATATATTTGCGCTATATATTGATTGTCATTTGTCAACAAGTTGATAAATCTATGTATTGATATTCTCCTTTTCATATTGAACATTGAATAGTTAGGACACATCGTAATCGAGTGTTGAAGTTCTGACGGGATAACATTGCAGCAAGGGTCTGTTTGAGCATTATGGACATGGATGATAACCTTGCTGCTAAAGGTGAGAACTTGAGGTTTCGAATTTTTATAGTGTGTTTTTAGAAACTTAGACTATTGCAACTTATTATTGCTAAGTTACTTTGCTTAACTATAGACCAACGCGTACATGACCGAATGGTTTTAGACAACGATAGACCAGCTGCAGTGGATGTAGCTTTGCTCATAATTGTACTGATTTAGTATATTTTCATACTTCAATCACTCGACTCACCTGGAAAAAGACATGGTTCCCTTCATTTTTCAAAGTATTTTATTTAGGGGTGTTTGTTTAAGCTTATTTGGTTGGTAAAAAGCTTGGGTCTGTTTGAGCCTAATCACTTCTTTTGCTCATTTTTTTTCTTAATCAGTTAGTTCATAATATGAAATAACAAAAACTTCATTTACTTACATCTAAAAATGACTCAATTGCCGGTTACCTTATGATAACATAACGACACTTGTACCAAGTTGGTAAGCAAAACATGACCCGTGTTGTCACTCCAAATTTGATTATACAATTTTTTTATGTCATACACATGTTACGACTGAATTTTTATATATTAATACAGTGGCGATCATGCTATGATCACTCCCCATCAGTCAGTTCAAGCATGGGTAAATGACAAGTAATGGCGATAATTGAAGCTTAATGGTCAAACTGCAAGGTAACGTACATGATATACAAGCTGTTATAAACTTATAATGCACTCAAACTGTGAAAAAGACTTACCTTTTGCTTTATAATGTTTGTTAAATAATATGTTCATTCACGTTTTCTATTTTCTAAAATAATTGCCTACAGGTGCGCCACCATTGTGGCGTGTTGTTTTGGTACGAAGAAAATCTGACGGCTTAGTCTGCAGATGGACGTTGCTATTACGTATGAGGTTAGGTGAACCCGTGAATGCATAACAGTGACGTGATTATATCACTAATTTCTTGCAGATTCAGGAACGGTTTCGCATGAGGTTAAACTACATGATGAAACTTTCTTATTGATGTGTGGATTTTTTTTATACCAATTGTTCTCTCCCTTCACTCCTGATTTCAGTCGTCTTTGGTGGTAAGAATTTCTTTAATAAAAGAGGAGGTCTAGAAGAGTTCAAACGTATGTCCCTAAACTCAACACCCAAATGTATCATCTTAAAGGGTGTTTGGGATTGTTTATTTAAGGTGTTTGTCTAATTACCAAACAAATTTGTTGTTTAAAGGTGTGGGCTAAAACTACTTATTTGCTAATTTACGCCCACCTAACCACTTAAAAAATAAACATGTTGGAGCCTCTCACGAAAAAACTAAACCAGATAAGCACTCTGAAATAAGAAATTTCAAAGACCCTCTAATATCAACCTTTCATATTTTTATTAATTATTATATCATTGTTCATGTGACAATGAGTTATACTTGGACAAAAAACAATGCTTTTTATGATCAATGATCAACGACATGAAGTTTGAGTTAGGCACAGGGTCTATGCGTTGGTGTTAGGATTTATAAAATCCTGTAGTTAAAGTGTCGGTCATCTCAAGTATATGTATTCATTAGAAAGCTCGTATTCATAGTTATTTAGTGTTAGTAAGTAGTTTGTTAAGTAACACCGTGGAGGACGGACGGGTCTTTACCCACTGTATGCCTGATCCACAGCCCGTAGGAGGCGTGTCTTGTAAGAACCTATAAATACCCTTTGGCTAGCAAGGCAAAGGGTTGGAGCTTTTCATAATATTATTTTTCTTTGTCTCACTAAAGTTCCCAACTCTCTTCCACTTTCTCTCTCTAAAACACATTCTATACATCCCATTGATTTGTGTATTTGTGTGTTTATGAAAACCAATATGTTACAAATGGTATCAAGAGCCATGGTTTGATCACTCATTTTTCATGTTCATGGATTTCTAGTGGTTTTCATATGGTTTTTGGGTTTGAATGAGTTTAGAGTAGTTTTCATCATTTGGATCATTTCTTGTGTTAAAGTTTGAATTTTGATGGTACTTTTGTGTTTAGAATCATTATAAGTGTTTAGGTTTTGGTTTGGAAGGCTTGAATCATCGTGGTTGGATTGTTTTTGGATTGAAAAGTGTTGTTTTTTAAAGTTTCATGTATGCGATTTGAGTCTCGAATAGAATTTCTTCTATGCGATTTGTCCTAAAAACTATGCGATTTGTCTCTAAAATGAACGCTTATTGAAGCGGTTTGTCATAATTTGTATGTGATTTGTCATATTCTGTGAAGCGATTTGACTAGTATGCGGTTTGTCTATTGAGACAAAACGACAAGAAAGGACAAAGTAGTGGGTGTACTTGTGTATTATGCGATTTGTCAGTTTATGCGGTTTGAGTGTTATGCGGTTTGTCTGCTAAGCGTTTTGTCAACCTAAGCAATTTGTCTCTTAAGCGATTTGTTAATCAAGCGATTTGACACTTAAGCGATTTGACAGGTAAGCGATTTGTGTAGAGTGCGATTTGACTGAAGTGGTTTGATTAAAGCAATTTGGTAATTAAGCGGTTTGACTTATGCGATTTGATAAACTGCGTTTTGACCATTTCGTCATTGCGTTTTGTTGACTTCTCCCGATAAAACTTCAAACAGCCATAACTTTTGAACCGTAACTCCGTTTGCAGCATTCTACCCATCAAAACGATCGTGAGAACGAGGAGAATACGCCAAATGAACCAATGGTCAATCTTCGAAGCCTTAATCCGCTCCGAACAGAAGTTCTTGAGGTTTTTAAGTTTTTTTTACCTAAATTTCTCCGTAAAATCGTGCATCAATCAATCCAAATGTCAACCAAACAACATCTAAGCTACACCTACAAACAATCCTAAGTCCTAACACACAATTGTCTATCATTGTGTCGATCCATCGGTCATCTTAACACATTCTATTGGTCATTGCTTAACGGTTTCTTCTTGATTTTGTAAAATCCCGCGAAAGATTCTATTTCTCGGTTTAAATCATAGATTTGTAAAATACCGTGCACGTCAACATCATGCCTAACGATTCAGATTCAGTTGTATCTAAGATACTCAGTTTATACGACGTGATCAATGAACAGAAGATACCCAACAATGTACAACAGACTATCGTGTTTAAGTCAGATAATGCTAAAATGGATTCTTGGTGCTCAAATTCACAAGAGAGAGAGAGGTGCACCAGCCACAACCTGTGCAAGTTAATGCAAAGGAACACTCCATGGAAGCTTCGGATGCACCCAAGAGAGAGATGCACCAGCCACAACCTGTGCACGTTAATGCAGAGGAAAGTTGCATGGAAGTTTCTGTTGTACCTAGCTATGCATCTTCCACTCAAAATGATGATTATGAGCTGCATGAGTACTCTGCATTTATCCCTGATGATTCCCTTACCACTAAGCTTAACATATATAAGGATCAAGTTGCCATCTATGAACAGCGTGCTAAATTTGAGCTGACCTCACGTGAGCAGGAGATGGATAACCAAATGCGTACACTTATAAGAAAAAGTAATTCTAGGGAAGAAACATTAAAACAAGAGTTAAATTCCTTACAAGAAAAACTTAATAAAACTGTTAAGCAAAAACAAGAACTTCAAGAAAATGTAAAAGTGCTTAAGCAGGAATTCAATGCTAAGGAATCAAAACTTTTAAATGATTTTTCCAACCTAAAAACTTTAAAGAACAAACTTGAAAACAAGTTATACGTACAAGGGAACACCATTCAGACTGCTCACATGATCACTAAGCATAGAGTTTTAAGCGATAAGCACAGTATTGCCCTTGTAGAGGAACCCAATCCTGAGTATTGTAAAATAGCGAAGGCTGCTCAAAAAGTGGTCTATGATGGTAATGAGATTCTTAAGCCTAGACAAACGTCATCATGTATAGAGTGCACTGAAGAGGATAGGGAATTAGAAGATGCCTTTAGGGAGAAAATGGAAAAGAAATTAAAAGATCCTTGGTGTATAGAGTATAATATAATGCTTAAATCCCATGATTACACTAAGGAAAATTGGATTGCCTTGAACAAGTTTAGACCTCAAACTCAATTAACTCCTGAACAAGTGTTTTGGAAGAAAGATATTGATAAAAAGAAAACTGATGAACTTGTTGAAAAGAATCATCCCCTTAGGAAATTGCCTCCAGCTACTGTGTATCCTCCCAATACACCAATGCATTTAGTGCCTAGAACTCTTCCTACTCAAAGCAAGACCTTAATCAGCCTATATGTAGTTTACAAACTATTCGTTGATTTTGAGAAAACGTGTAAGAAGAGAATCACACCTACGGGGATAATTGAAGGGGAAAGGGGTTTTGAGCAAACTAAAGAATGTTATTTAACTGAGGTCATGCCTTTCTTTAAACAACTAAAAGAACAATTTGAGAGTCTTCAAAAGGGCATAGATACAGAGATTAAAGAAATGAAAAAGGTGTTTAATGAAATAGAAAACGATGTAAGAATAAATGAATTTGAGCTTAAGAGCAATGAGATTAAGAGGAAGAACCTTCACATCTTTAACCATAATTTGATTTCTAGATGTATTGCTCAAGATGTGTTCTATACTGTTACGAATTATTCCATTACTGCTTCTCAATTTCATGAATTGTCAATTGCATTGAAAGTCTCCCAGGATCGTGTCATTGAGCTTGAGACAAAAAATTCAAAATTGCATGATAAAATCGAAAAAAACGATCATGATAACATGGTCAAGCATTTTTCTAAATTGGAAGTTGAATATCTTGGTTTGCAATTAAAATATCAACATCTGAAAGAAAATGTTAAAACCTCAAATGCCAAGACATCTTCGGATGCTCATGAGTTTGATGCAGTTTTTGAAATCAACAAACGTGATGAACAGATCCGAGCTCATTGTAACACGATCAAAAGGTTGAAAGCCCAAATTTCCCAATTGAAGGGTGAAAAGAATGAAGTGACTGGCTCCCGTATGCCTCCGCCTTTAGATTCTCAGAATTTCCAACTTCAAAACATAATTGATAAACTACAAAATGAAAATGAATGTTTTTAAGCTGAAATTTCAACAGTTAATGCTCAGAATAAAGAGTTATGTGATTCACTCAAGGTTAATCATAATAACAGTGATAAGGTAACTTCTTTGCTTAACGAAATTGAGAATCTAAAACGTGTGGTAAAAGGGAAAATGCCAATCACTAGTGGTGAAAATGTTGCACCAAAGGTGCCTGCTTGTTCTAAATATGATGTAACTGTGAAATATATCCCCCCTCATCTTTGAAACAATGAATTTGCATATCAAACATATCTTTCGTACCTCAAGGATAGTCTAGAGTACCTCCGTGAGATTGTTGAAGATGATAAGATAGAGAACCCACTTGATAATGCTGTTGGGTACGCATGCTTATATGCCAAACGATCTTAGGAACTCTTAGAATGAGTGATTGCAACATGTCCTAAATCTGGTCCTAGGAAAGATAGAGAAGTTATGCCTTGTTTTATGCCTAAAGTCAAGCATGTGACCTTTGATGTGCCTCTGAAAGCCTCAGAACCCAGCACTTCTAAACCAGAAAATCAAATGGCAGTAAAACAAACTAAGGCTCCCGTCATCACTCCTATAGATGTTAAGATTGATACTAAAGTTAGCGGGTCAAAACCTAGAAGCAATGCAAAGAAGGATAGGATTACGCAAACTAAAAGTGATCATGAAAAGGAAGTGAAAGAACACCATAGGGACAATAAGTTTGACTTGAACAAAAAGAATCGTGTTGGTTCTAGTATTAGCTCTAAGCTTACTGAAATTAATTCGAAGTCTTATGCTGTCTGCAAAACATGTAAAGAATGTCTATTTTCTGGTAATCATGATAAATGTGGTGTGTTATTTATGAGGTCTAAGAATCATAACCCAGTTAAGAAAGTTTGGAAAGAAAAACAGATTAAGTAATCCTGGAAACCTACAGGGGAGATTTTTACCAATATAGGATTTCAGTGGAAGCCCACAGGTCGAATATTCAAGCATGGAAAACCTTGCTCCTTAACTAGATCCACTATGCCTAGAGTGGTGCCTGTTAAGGTTTGGAAGCCAACTGGTAGAATAATCCCATTAGGCACACAATGCCTTTCAACTAAGTCTGATGATTCTACTAGTATATCTCCTAGTGATAATGCCATAGCAACTAGGGTTTCTGCTGATTCAAAGATTGTTTGCGCTAACCAAAAGGAACCCATTTTCACATGGGGATCAAATATGTTCAAATTTCCACCTTTGTCTGTGTTCCAATGAAGGTCGTACAAATCATCCGTTGGTACTTGGATTAAGGCTGCTCTAAACAGATGAGGGGAAATGACTATGACGTCTGTTCACATCAGTTCAGGCCTCGTTCTTCAACACTATGGCGTTTGCAGATAACACTTCAGGCCCCGTTCCTCAAAGAAAAGAAAGGTGTATGCTTCAGTGCGCTTTATCTTCAAAAGAAGAGAAATCTTCATGTTTATGACCATTCTCATCGACATTCTTCATCAACAAGCTTCATGTTTTTCCCACACTCATTCAACCCTCAAATGGATCTACGTTCATTGGTGTATATTCTTATTCACTTGCTCAATCAAAAACGGCAAATTTCATTTGCAATTTTTGAGGGGGAGAAGAGTGAAAAAACTATATGTCAGTCATCAAGGGATCTGCTTACCATTGATCGTATTCTTATTCACTTGTTTAAATAAATAATGGCAACTTCGGATGCAATTTTTAAGGGGGAGAAGAGTGCATATACTACATGTTGATGGATGCTTGAATTATGGTCATACGACTCTCCTTCAACGCCTAATGCTTCACTTACTAAGGATAACTAGGATTCATTGTTTGGGATTCATTGTTTCAAGATATGTTTGATGAGTACTTCCAACCTCTATCGAATGTTGATCATCCAGTTCCTGAATCTCCTGCCCCAGTTCCTGCTGACTCAACTAGTTCACCTTCTTCAATCTACATTGATCAAGATGCACCATCTAAGAAGTACAACTTAGACTACTCAAGAAACCCAATCTCCAGTTATTCCTCAAGGCGTTGATAATGACTATTATAATATTGCAGTTGCACTCATGAATAATGATTCGCTCTTTGGTATTCCTTTGCCAAATTGATGAGTGTGTAAATACTCATCATTTTTGTACAAAATAAACTGCAAAATCATCTGAAAACACTCAGAAACACATCAAAATGATCAAAATATCACAAATCAGTGTTTTATGTGTTTTAAATACAAAAATATCAAAATCAGATGAAAAACATATCAAATTTACAAAAATTGCAGTTTTAGTCCCCCAAGTTTCAAAAGTTGTCAAAAACAGTCCCTGAGCACAAAATTTCAAAAGAAAAAATCACCAAAGGTCCTTTTAATATCATAACTTGTCAAATTTAGTCCTTTGGTGAAAAATGTCAAAAGTTTGAGAAAATTACAAGTTTGGTCCTCCAAGTTTCAAATTTGGCAGAAATGGCCCCTGGAAAATTGGAAAATGACAGAATTGGTCCCTATACTTTTGAAGCTTGTCAGTATTAGCCCTTGGAATATCTTTGATGAGTTGGCAGCTATGGTCCCTCAATTTTTCAGAATTGCACATTTAGTCCCTATGTTATTATAAGCCTTAAACCTCATTTTGGACCCTTACCCAATTCTGGACCCCCTGTCAAAAAGCCATTTTGACCCCTTTTATTAATACCCTGCCAAGTCAAACATGGTTTGACTAACACCCAAACGCGCCAAACTCATCTCCCTTCCACTTGATAGCCTGTTTCACCCTGCAACACTCAACCAACACTCCACCCTCCTCACCTTATCTCTTCCCTGTCCCCCCCCCCCCCCCCACATCTCCTACAATCCAAATAACAATAATCCTTCACTCACCAAACACTCTATCTCATTCCAGCTGTTAAAATCCCTTTCCCGCCAAAATGACAATTTGGCCAAAAATCACTTATGTGATCTAAAAAGTCAAAATACAGCTGGGAAATGCGGAGGAAGAGAGAGAAAGAAGTTCGGAGTATAAAAGGGAGCAAAGAGAAAGAAGAAGAGGGTAGTTAGTTTTTATAAATTTCCTCAATGTCGTTTTTTTTATTTAATGTCTTAAAGTAGTTTAGAATCTGTAATATTGTGTTTCTATTATCAAAACTCAACTTTATTTACATTTGTAATCTGTTTTTAAGAAGTAATTTCAAGGTTTGGATAAAATTATTGATTCTGTGTTACTGTTGAAACTTTCAGTTTCGAATTCTAAGTTTAAGCTTCCTATAAGCTTTTGTTAAAGTCAAATAAGCTTTGATAAGCTCTCTACAGTCTTTGAGAAGCTCTGGAAACAGTTTTGAGCATTTTCACTCATTGGTCAACAAAAGTCAATTCTGAGCTCAAATTGCAATGGGGTTGGTTACTGGTGTTGCAGTGATGATCATGGGTTAGATTTGGTAGGTTAGAGTAGGATTTGGAGTTTGTTTTAACCTGCACATCAGTTGGACAATTGTGAGTAAATTTCTCAATTTCAATTTTAAGTCAAATTGCATATTATGCTTGAATATTCAATTGTGGTCACCAATGGTAAAAATATGTTCAGATAGTTGTATTATGATCATATGAACTCATTTTAATCAAAGGTACTATCTGGTTCATTGTCTGTTCTAATTTCAGTTTGCTTATTAGTTTTTAAGGGGTGTTTGGATTAGTGATTTAAACTATGTTAGAGGTTTATAAAATGGGTTAGATCAGTTTCCTTGAGTTTGACATAGTCATTTGATGTCTTTTCTGCCTTTGGCTTGCTACCATTTGCCTCTTAAGTCAAAATCACAACTAAACTGTCCTAAGTGTACATATGTTGGAATCAGTTAACCCAAAACAACTCAAACAGGTTTAAAACTTGTTAAGTTTGCTTGATATAGTAGCATTACATCATATTTCATCAAGATCAGTCCTAAATTTGCATTGGAATTCCACTTAAGTCAAACCTTCAAACTGATTAAAAAGTCAAACATGTGTCAAAGACAGAATTATGCAGAACTTGCAGCTTCTGCACAGGCTTCAATAAGGCTTTGTAGGGTCTGATTTTTGGCTTAGGTATAGTCCACCAGGTCGTCTTTAAGACTCATTATCTGTTTTTGGCTATAGATCTCTGGATAAGCTAGTGCATAAGCCCAAAGTAGACCCCCAGTCACTGTATTTAGCTTAAACTCTCAATAAGCCAAATCTGTTGCAATTGCTTATCAGAGGTTGTGGTTTGTTGAAACTTGTTCCATTTTAGTCCCTTTAGCATACTTAAGCTCTTGTTTTGGTTTGGTGCCTTTTGGATCCCATTTGCTTATTCAAGTGCTTATTTCAATAAGCACTTGCTCATCAGTTGCTATTTCCTCCACACATGCACCTGTTTTTCTATTTTTCCTTTATTCCCTATATCATTTTAGACTTTTCCTGAAATTTTCAGATTTTTCCAAGTTGTTTTGCTATTTTTCTTAATTTAAATTAGTTTTTAAGACTTTTTAAATAGCTTTTAATACAAATAATTAAGAAAAGGTTCAAAAAAAAATAATTTTTCATTTTTATTAAGTTAAGATAAATATAAAAAGCCAAAAAAGTATTTTTCCATATTTTTCTTAGTTATAATTGTATTTTTAAATAATTTAATTAGTTTTTAATAGTTTAAAATTCATAGAAAATAGAAAAATAATCATAAAAATACAAAAATAGTTTTGAAAATTCTAGTTTGATATTTTAGACTTTTTCATTTCATAATTTTATTTTTCTAGCTTTATTTCCTAATTTCTTGTATTTTAGATAATTATTTAATAGTTAAAAATAGTTTTTAATTAATAATAATTAATTAAATAGTTATAAAAATAATTTTCCTTTTCTATAAATTTTCTTATATCATTAGGATTGTAAAAATGTATTTTTCATATTTTTAGGATTTATATTGAATAAGTTTCACTTTTTGTTTTGTACGTTTACGTAATTTTTATTTAAACGTAAGTTTTTAGTTTTAAGTTTTAAACGTTCATCACTTTAAATATAGTGATAGCGTTTATTTAATAGATTTTATCTTTTTAATTTCCTTTAATTTTCATTTAAGCCGTTGGCTCTTTCCGTAGTTATAATAATTCTCAATCTCCTTTTTTCCGTTCAAATCTCGCGATCACTATACGTCTGATAATCCATTGCATAGCTCGCTGGGACATAACGACCCGGGGAAACACTATACTCCTCAGATCTTCATTGCATTCGTGCTTCAGCAGTTTTAAGCTGGTTACGGTCCGCCATTCACAAGTGGCGGGCTTGTGTGATTTAGCTTGACTGTTTTGCACGCATCAAATTTTTGGCGCCGCTGCCGGGGAGCTGTGCTGATTATCTTACGTCTAGCAGATTAGTGATTTGGATATTCACTCTTTGTTCATACCATCCATCTGTATATGTTCATATTTTCTTATCCAAAAAAAAAACACAAAAATATTCTTCTCATTCCTCTTATTCGTTGATTCTATTTCTCTTACCCTCTTTTGCCGTTTAATTCTATTCTTCATATCCTCTCAACCATTTGATTCTCTTCTTAATCCTCTATATGTTTAATTCTTATGTCGACATTCGTCAACTTCATCGTCAGAAATGTGTGTGAGCGGTGTGGAGGTCCTAGTTCAAGCGAATTTTGCAATTCGTGCGAATTATCCATCAAAAATGCTTTTCAAAGTTATTTCGACCAACCGCCACAACCTGAAATACATTCTAATCTTGACAAACCAGTTCAAACGTCGGAGCTACCCCAAGCACCCATCGAGGATTACGAGGACAACCTCTTTGAATCTAGAGCCCGTAATCTAATCGAACAAATTTATGTCGATGAAAAAAGGTCAAGAATTAGAATTGATTACGATGAACCCGTTCAAACACCGGTGACTAGCAAGAATGACTTGCCTAATCTTCACGTTTCTCAAGAACCAGAACCGGAGACCATAACGGAAGTGGTGGAAATTGCTAGCTCTCAGAGCACACCACTTGTCCCACCTCCTGATTTTTCTGAATGTTCTTCGAGACTTGATAGTCATTCGGATCACCATGTTGGTTTTGTTGATCCTTTGAATAAACTGATTCCTCTTCATAACTATCAAATGCAATCGTTTATTCCTTGTGTCGGTTGTGGTGAGCCTCTTTATGGTTCACCCTGTCGTTGGTGTACTTGTGTACAATGTGGTAATGATATTCATAACGGGAGTTGTTTGTTTTGTGGTTCGAGGAATTCATTTGATTATGATCCTTATCAGAACTCATTTAACGACTCCTCTAACTTTTCCAATTACCCACCACAGCCCGACTTATCTTCATATAATCAACACTTCTGTTGTGAATTTTGTGGAGGTCCTCACCAAGGATTTGAGTGTCAATCCGGAAACACGTTTGTCTATGAACAGTTTTCCAGTGATGCTCAGAGTTTTGGTTATGACCAAAATCCATATGATTCACCATTCCAGACTCAACAGTTTTACTGTTGTGAGTACTGTGGAGGTCCCCATTTCAGCTCTGATTGTCAAATAGGGAACCCAGTTCCTTGTAACAATCATGACTTTCACATGTTTGACAATTTTCAACCTCCACAGCACCATACGGCTCAAACTCCACCTGAGCCGTTGTCTCATGAAATCTCCCAGGATCTTGAAACCGAAATGAAAACACTTGAGGATATGATGAGTAATTTTAAGAATCAAGTGAGTGGTGAAAAGACCATAGGAGAATTGCTTGCCGAAGAGCGAGAGGCCCGCAAATCTAGGGAAGAATTATTAGCCCTAGAGCATGCAGCTCTAAAGCGTTCCCAATTTCTTAAGGCAGCTCTATATGATGATGACGAGGAGAGTTTTTATCCTTTTAGAGATAATACTTCTCAACTCCCTCAGTTAGTTGATATCCCAGCAGTTGAGATTCCATCTCAAACAACTGCTTTCACACCAGAGGTTCCCACTCACTCTCTTATTATGGGGGACGAGCATCTCGACACTGTTCCTGAAAAGGAATCGGACGAATTCATAAAGTCTAGTGTTGAGAACCTTGTCCCAATCCCAAGAGAGTCACAGGGAATTCTTGATCATGTGTGTGATATCCCTCCTCCTCTTGTCTTCCAAACAGATCATGTTGAGATGTTCTCCGATTCTGATGATGATTCGTTATCTTGTGGAGACATCGTTTATGTGGAAGATTCTCCTTCTGAGCTTGTTAGCTTAGAAGAAGAGAATGATGAAGTTACTGACACTGAAATCAAAGATGAAGCTCTTCGAGCAACATTATTGAATGTCAGTCTTCTCATTTCTAAAATCGAGGCTTTCAAAGAGAAACCTATTTCATCTCCTATCCCCATTAAGGGTAGTGACATTCTTTCCGATGATTCTATTCCGGAAATGAAAGCCTTCTGTTTTGATACTATGGGAGAGAAGATTAGTGGCAGTACCACTTCTCATTCTCATAATTCTCTCCTCGATCATGAATCATTTACTTTTGAGGAGTTCACCAGTGAACCCACTCATATCAATTCCGAATATGATTCATTCACCTTCATGGAGTTCTCAGATGAACTCACTCATATCATATCTCCGACGGAGTATGATAACTTCTACTTTGATCTAGACACACCCGAGATATGTCTAGACCAATTGAGCTTAACTGAGGAGATTCATGAAACTATGAATTCTCCTATTGAAGATGAAGAGTTAGTCATGATTTCTATCATGATTTTCTTTCTTTTCTTCATATATTCTGTCACTTCTCCTGTTCTTCACTCCTTCGGGAATGAAGACATTATTTTTGATCCCGGCATTTTCATGTACCATTTTTGAGCCGGTTCTATGTATATCTCATCGGTGTGGAACTTTCACGTGCTTCAAATGTTTGTCCAAACATCCTGAATGAAAGTCCGATGGAGATTGTTTCTTCCACTTTGCTTCCCCATGAACCAATGAATTCGGGGTCGAGTCAAGCTAGCGAGTCGGAAATCAAAAACAGTAGCACTCACCATATGGGTTTTCACCCATATTTCTGACTTCTTACCCCTTTCTACCACCTAAGTGTGGGGGTGATGCCCCACATATTTCTTAAAAAAAAAAAAAAAAAAAAAAAAATCTTTCAAATAATGGCCGTAATATTTCCCTTTTACGTTCTTTGTTTCGGCATAACCGCCGGTACTTTGAATATTGAGGGCAATATTCATTTCTAAGTGTGGGGGGAATTCTCGCGAATTTTATCATATAATTATACCAATTCCCCCGTTTTTGGCCAAAATTTTTTTTTGAGTAAGTGTTTTACACTTTCTCATTTGGTTATCAGTCCGCCATGTCTGTAAGACAAAAGGATTGGCTAATCCAGGAGCAAACGGCTCTTGGTAAAGATTTCTCAAACCCGTTTATATGGCTTGCAATTTGCCCAAAATTGTATGGTTCTCAACTCACCATATCCTAAAAAGTGAAGAGTTGGCTAGCCCGCAAGGTTATGGCTTGTGGTAAAGGCAGTGGAAAATCCATAATTGGTAATCAGCTCACCAAAGATAATATTGATAATTTATCTAAGAGTTGGCTAGTCCAGAAGGGTACGGCTTCTGGTAAAGACAAAATCAAATCCGTTGAAAGCTGGTGGTTTGCTCAAAATCACATGGTTATCGGTGTACCATGGTTCTTACTTGAACTAAAACATTTGGCTACTCCAGAAGTAATGGCTTTTGGTAAAGAGTTTAAAATCCATTATGTTTTCTCAAATCATTGCTAGGGACTAGCAATATCTCAGTGTGGGGGATTGATGAGTGTGTAAATACTCATCATTTTTGTACAAAATAAACTGCAAAATCATCTGAAAACACTCAGAAACACATCAAAATGATCAAAATATCACAAATCAGTGTTTTATGTGTTTTAAATACAAAAATATCAAAATCAGATGAAAAACATATCAAATTTACAAAAATTGCAGTTTTAGTCCCCCAAGTTTCAAAAGTTGTCAAAAACAGTCCCTGAGCACAAAATTTCAAAAGAAAAAATCACCAAAGGTCCTTTTAATATCATAACTTGTCAAATTTAGTCCTTTGGTGAAAAATGTCAAAAGTTTGAGAAAATTACAAGTTTGGTCCTCCAAGTTTCAAATTTGGCAGAAATGGCCCTTGGAAAATTGGAAAATGACAGAATTGGTCCCTGTACTTTTGAAGCTTGTCAGTATTAGCCCTTGGAATATCTTTGATGAGTTGGCAGCAATGGTCCCTCAATTTTTCAGAATTGCACATTTAGTCCCTATGTTATTATAAGCCTTAAACCTCATTTTGGACCCTTACCCAATTCTGGACCCCCTGTCAAAAAGCCATTTTGACCCCTTTTATTAATACCCTGCCAAGTCAAACATGGTTTGACTAACACCCAAACGCGCCAAACTCATCTCCCTTCCACTTGATAGCCTGTTTCACCCTGCAACACTCAACCAACACTCCACCCTCCTCACCTTATCTCTTCCCTGTCCCCCCCCCCCCCCCACATCTCCTACAATCCAAATAACAATAATCCTTCACTCACCAAACACTCTATCTCATTCCAGCTGTTAAAATCCCTTTCCCGCCAAAATGACAATTTGGCCAAAAATCACTTATGTGATCTAAAAAGTCAAAATACAGCTGGGAAATGCGGAGGAAGAGAGAGAAAGAAGTTTGGAGTATAAAAGGGAGCAAAGAGAAAGAAGAAGAGGGTAGTTAGTTTTTATAAATTTCCTCAATGTCGTTTTTTTTATTTAATGTCTTAAAGTAGTTTAGAATCTGTAATATTGTGTTTCTATTATCAAAACTCAACTTTATTTACATTTGTAATCTGTTTTTAAGAAGTAATTTCAAGGTTTGGATAAAATTATTGATTCTGTGTTACTGTTGAAACTTTCAGTTTCGAATTCTAAGTTTAAGCTTCCTATAAGCTTTTGTTAAAGTCAAATAAGCTTTGATAAGCTCTCTACAGTCTTTGAGAAGCTCTGGAAACAGTTTTGAGCATTTTCACTCATTGGTCAACAAAAGTCAATTCTGAGCTCAAATTGCAATGGGGTTGGTTACTGGTGTTGCAGTGATGATCATGGGTTAGATTTGGTAGGTTAGAGTAGGATTTGGAGTTTGTTTTAACCTGCACATCAGTTGGACAATTGTGAGTAAATTTCTCAATTTCAATTTTAAGTCAAATTGCATATTATGCTTGAATATTCAATTGTGGTCACCAATGGTAAAAATATGTTCAGATAGTTGTATTATGATCATATGAACTCATTTTAATCAAAGGTACTATCTGGTTCATTGTCTGTTCTAATTTCAGTTTGCTTATTAGTTTTTAAGGGGTGTTTGGATTAGTGATTTAAACTATGTTAGAGGTTTATAAAATGGGTTAGATCAGTTTCCTTGAGTTTGACATAGTCATTTGATGTCTTTTCTGCCTTTGGCTTGCTACCATTTGCCTCTTAAGTCAAAATCACAACTAAACTGTCCTAAGTGTACATATGTTGGAATCAGTTAACCCAAAACAACTCAAACAGGTTTAAAACTTGTTAAGTTTGCTTGATATAGTAGCATTACATCATATTTCATCAAGATCAGTCCTAAATTTGCATTGGAATTCCACTTAAGTCAAACCTTCAAACTGATTAAAAAGTCAAACATGTGTCAAAGACAGAATTATGCAGAACTTGCAGCTTCTGCACAGGCTTCAATAAGGCTTTGTAGGGTCTGATTTTTGGCTTAGGTATAGTCCACCAGGTGGTCTTTAAGACTCATTATCTGTTTTTGGCTATAGATCTCTGGATAAGCTAGTGCATAAGCCCAAAGTAGACCCCCAGTCACTGTATTTAGCTTAAACTCTCAATAAGCCAAATCTGTTGCAATTGCTTATCAGAGGTTGTGGTTTGTTGAAACTTGTTCCATTTTAGTCCCTTTAGCATACTTAAGCTCTTGTTTTGGTTTGGTGCCTTTTGGATCCCATTTGCTTATTCAAGTGCTTATTCCAATAAGCACTTGCTCATCAGTTGCTATTTCCTCCACACATGCACCTGTTTTTATATTTTTCCTTTATTCCCTATATCATTTTAGACTTTTCCTGAAATTTTCAGATTTTTCCAAGTTGTTTTGCTATTTTTCTTAATTTAAATTAGTTTTTAAGACTTTTTAAATAGCTTTTAATACAAATAATTAAGAAAAGGTTCAAAAAAAAATAATTTTTCATTTTTATTAAGTTAAGATAAATATAAAAAGCCAAAAAAGTATTTTTCCATATTTTTCTTAGTTATAATTGTATTTTTAAATAATTTAATTAGTTTTTAATAGTTTAAAATTGATAGAAAATAGAAAAATAATCATAAAAATACAAAAATAGTTTTGAAAATTCTAGTTTGATATTTTAGACTTTTTCATTTCATAATTTTATTTTTCTAGCTTTATTTCCTAATTTCTTGTATTTTAGATAATTATTTAATAGTTAAAAATAGTTTTTAATTAATAATAATTAATTAAATAGTTATAAAAATAATTTTCCTTTTCTATAAATTTTCTTATATCATTAGGATTGTAAAAATGTATTTTTCATATTTTTAGGATTTATATTGAATAAGTTTCACTTTTTGTTTTGTACGTTTACGTAATTTTTATTTAAACGTAAGTTTTTAGTTTTAAGTTTTAAACGTTCATCACTTTAAATATAGTGATAGCGTTTATTTAATAGATTTTATCTTTTTAATTTCCTTTAATTTTCATTTAAGCCGTTGGCTCTTTCCGTAGTTATAATAATTCTCAATCTCCTTTTTTCCGTTCAAATCTCGCGATCACTATACGTCTGATAATCCATTGCATAGCTCGCTGGGACATAACGACCCGGGGAAACACTATACTCCTCAGATCTTCATTGCATTCATGCTTCAGCAGTTTTAAGCTGGTTACGGTCCGCCATTCACAAGTGGCGGGCTTGTGTGATTTAGCTTGACTGTTTTGCACGCATCACAAATCCACACGAATTATTTTTCCTTCCAATGTGCACTCTGTAAATCAACCACATGAACATAAAGGAAAATGACTACCTCATCTGCTTGAAAATACCTCATCTGCTTGAAAACATTATCGGTGAACCTTCCAGATCAGTCTCTACATGCATTCAACTACCCACACAAGCCATGTTTTGTTACTATGATGCTCTCATATCTTCAACTAAACCTATAACCTACAAAGAAGCATTGACTGAATCCTAATGGATTGAAGCTGTGAACTTGAAGAACTAGGAGGAGGATTGAACAACAAGGCAAAGTTGGTAGCACGTGGAAATTGTTAGGAAGAAGGCATTGATGTTGAGGAATCATTTTCTTCGGTTCATTCAGTGGATCGACATACATCCGATTGTATGTTTATTCACGTGTTGGGCATTTGACACAAGTTGATTACTTTGGAGTTAATCATTTATCACTGATTTGAGATTGAAGTTGATTTTCACAAAGGCGTGTTCTTATTTGATAACTTGCTCGAGCCTAAGAATTAAGTTGAAGACTTGGTTTATCTAGTTACCAACTGTCGGGATGGATGGTTGAAGACCTGGTTAACTATCACTAAAAGGAGTTACGTTGGTTTACTCAGTGTCACACGTAGATGACGTTGTGGATAATCACAAGAGGTGTTAATGTCTCATACTGTGGTTGAGTATTGAGTACTTAGAGATTTGCTTGGAACATAAATTCTCGACACCATTCTTCCAACATTAGTGCAAGCTTAAGATGCAAATGCGGGGAATTCTACTTTAGCTTCAAGTTTGGTATATCGGGTTTTCTTCATCAGTGGTCACTTCAAATTGTCTACATATGGGTTGGTTAAGATAGTCGGAGAGAGTTTCTGTTGCAGTTGATTCTCACAAGATACATTTGAGCTAATTGTGTTCTTCTCTATTTAAAGTATATGAGTGTATTATGTTTTGCTGATTTTGAGATATCAAAACCAGCAAGGGAGAAGGAGACATACATCTAAATACACAACGAGTACATGTGAACTTGTAGCCTTTGGTGTGTTATTCCAACTATTTGGGGGAAGGATGTATTATTCCAACCATTTGGGGGATAAATATATTATTCCAACTACTTGGGAGGAAGGATGTATTATTCCAACCATTTGGGGGGAAGTGGTCTTTGGATACTTTTGGTATGTGTTAGCTCAACTATCAGTAGGAAGAAATATGAGAAGAATATTTGGAGCATGAGATGATATTGCTTATCGACATCTTATATATGATTTATGGTAGTGCTTCCGGTTATTGCTTCATGTACACAATGCAATGATGATTCCAATGAGATCGCAACCATCAGGGGAGAGATATGTGTACATCAGGGATGCACAACATGTTCACTTGATCGAGCTAATTAAGTTATTCTGGAGTTGACATCCGCAAAGATGATTAGTGACTCAACATGTTACATGGATGTCATTGTCTCTACTCTTGTTGGGTACATGTGTACATTATGGGTTGATTGGTTATATGTAAGATAACTGGAATGCATTTGGTGAAATGAAGATGTTGATATATTGTTCCCCTGAATAGACAACTGCTCAAACTCGAAGAGTAATGTGTACATCGGGGACGTACAACAAGTTCATGTGATCGGGCTTAATCAATTATTCTGGGTTTGATAACCGCAGAGATGATCAATGTTTTAACTTGTTACTCCGGTTTTTTCGTCTTCTTCGAGATCTTGAGCTTCATACAATGAGACTGTTTGCTTCACTTCTTCTTGGGGGAAATAGTCTTCTTACGAAGTTTGTCGGTTTGGGGGGGGGAAGCTACCAAAGATTCACATTTAGAAGGCTCATGTTCAGACGATTTTCTTAGAAGCCTCGAATGTTTTGGTGGTGGAAGTTTAAGAGATGTTGATTTCTTCTTCTACAACGTGTTGAACGATATCCTTATCTCGGTACTCATTTCATCATCCTCTTAAACTAAATTATCTTTTTTGTATATATTTTATCAAAAAGCAAAATACAAAATTATAAAACCAACAAAAAGAAAATAGAAAATTATAAAACTATCAAAACCCATAAAAATTAGAAAATCTTGAAAAATTCCAAAAATATTATTTCCTTTGTCATCTTTTCCCGTTTCGATAACATCTACGGACTTTGAATTATCATTCAAAAATGACACGGGTCATTAGATGAAGTTCGAAATGTAGTAATAAAGTTTTTTTAATTAATATTAAAAAAAATGAAATAGAGAAAAATGACGGTTTATTGTCATTTCAGGCAGTAACCCGTTTTTAAAGAAAGAACAGAGTTATGCTTCATCCAAATTTAAAACCTCACGCTCTGATCCTAAAATCAAAATTTTTATAAGGAATATTTGTCGCCAAAAAGACAAATGTTTCCAACCAAATATTTTTTCTTCTAAAGATTCTTTTGAAAAATATTTGTCATCTAATGAAAACAAAATTGTTTTTGAAAGTAACTCGGAATTAATTTTTGAAAATCATATGGACTTATCATTTGTCAAAATCTCTTTCGCTCAATCAACAACTTTGGTCATTGATTGAGAGGGAGAATGATTTCAATCAAAACAAAAAGGTTATTTTTCAAACAATTGGCTAATGCTGTGTTTTCATAAGATACCTAAGCATGTTTGATTATTTGAGTTTAAAGTCTCTAAAATCTGATCCTTATCAGCTAAATGTTTTAAAATCAATCACATCTTCCCCTCAAAATCTTTCGAAAAATTTAAATCAATTGAGATCACAAATCTCAAAGGGTTGGAAAATTGTGATCAAGGGAGAATTTGTGATTTAAATTGGATATAAACTGATAGTTCAATAAGTGGTTTCAGAAATATAAAAAACAAGCACTCCTCCCTACATGTGCCAAACGATTTCAAATTTTTCATGCACATGTTAAGGGGGAGCATTTATCTTAAACCAAAAAGGATTGAAACGTGATTAATTTATCTCATTGTGCAGGTTCCCTCTAATATGTGCAAAACACTTTCGAATCTCGATGCACATATTGAGGGGGAGCAATCAAAAGAAAACCTCATCCTTTTCAAAATATTTTGTACAAAGTAATTAAAATACTAGATTTGATCGGGAAGTGATGGTGATCATTTTTGAAAACTTTAATCAAAGATTGGATCTTTCATTCTCAATCTAAGATTTCAAAAGTCCTCTTGCCTCCATGTGCTAAAATGATTTCTAATACTTGAAGCACATGTTGAGGGGGAGCATTTCTAAAATATCAAAAACAATTAAGGTACAAAACGCTTTGATTTTATATCACAAGTACCTTGATTGATTTTCAAATGGTTTTCAATTGGTTTCGAGGCGGAATGAACGGTACCAAAAGACCGACCAATTTATTTTATGAATGGAGATATAAGGATGGTTAGGTTAGGTATTCGTTCCTACGACCCCGCCAGAGCCGGAGGGATCTACCCATGGACAATCCACTAGATAGTGTAGATGTCCTTAGGAATGATGATAAAAAGGAGAAAATGAGAATATGGGAAAAGTGCGGACTGAGACAGAGCTAATACTGGAACAAATCCAACAAGGTTCTAGTAATGAAGTCTCGGTAAGCACTGAAGGAGTTGAAGAATGAAAAATAATTGAATGAGAAAAGGGTGAAAAGAAATAGCCCTCCATTAATTCAACCTTAGGGCAGAAACAGGGTTCAATTCATATGCTACTGGTTGTTACCAAGGTAACACCGGTATTAAAGACATGATGTCATGGACCCAGTGATGCACTGCACCAAACTTCTCATGCTACTCAAGTTCCTCTTAAAAGGGCTTGTTTCATTCTCACGGGGAACCTACATAATCTATCGACTTTCTCTTAGAGATTGTTGATATTGAAGAAGGAGACCCTCACCCTAGTCTCCGGCATAGGAAACCAAATATGCACTATTGAGTCTAGAGCCAAGAGATCATCAATAAATCTCGTTAGGACACATTATTCTTGAAGACTTACTGTTTCACACAATGTGGAAAGTAAGAATATATTTTGAGAGTCATACGCATTATCCTTGTGGTATTGCCAGAACATCTGAGTGATATGTAAAGTATTCACGATGAAGATGGAAATCCTTCTAGAGCCAACATCAAACAAGCTCTTGGTGGGTGGCATGTGAGATCTATCCAATATATCAATCATGTGACAACTGGACAGAAACGATGGGGCGATTCACATTTTGAATCAATCCTGGTTCAGGATATGGATTGACGGATACCTTTGAAAAACCAGTCATTGTGCTCAAAAACTCTTTTCTATAGCACATCGACCGTGTATTATGTTTTCAAAATTAAAAAGGTATTGATGATTGAAATTTGATTTCTCATATAAAACCTTCGTCGTATTGCAAAACTCTTTCTTCAAGCAATACACGATTGTTTTCAAATCACTTTTAATCAATCAGTAAATCTCAATTTGATGGTTCACTCACTCCGTGTTGTCTTCTTTGAGACGTTTCGGTTTGAGAACGGCTAGAGCAGCTGCGAAACCCTGTCAAGGAGATTCTTCGGAATTATACCTGATCACAGGCAGTACTTGTACTGATCAACAGGGAACCGTGGTTCTTGTGACCCCATTCAACGAAAGTGATCAAAGACACTTTCGTGCTCTTTATTGCTAACTGTTGTTTGCAGGGACACCCGACGGTTGCAGCTGATCAGAATTGAGGAGTCAATCCATAACCGCATGCTCACACAGCACACTCACTTCTAAAGAAATCATGATAAGTGCATATCTTCATCAACTGACTCTGATATTTTCAATCCATGCTTCTGCTACGTTGCTGCAAATATCATGAATCAACAAAAGCTTCCGCTACTCTGATGAGAAGATATCATGATCCAAAATTATGAGCATGTCGGTCCAAAAGTCACAACTTCACATAATGGCGATGCTATAAAGGATGAGTCAGAGATGTACTATGGCTGATGATCTCAATGCTGGCTCAAACTCATCATCATGTGGATCAGTTAAAGACCTTCACATTATGATCACAACATGTAGAAAATGAAGAATCAAAGACTACGGGATACAGAGCAAAGAACTTAATCAAGAATCCAAGAACACAAAAATGTAATATCTGTTTGTAATTGATGAAATTGAGGTGACCTCCCTTAGGGGGAGATTGTTAGGATTTATAAAATCCTGTAGTTAAAGAGTCTGTCACCTCAAGTATATGTATTCGTTAGAAAGCTCGTAGTCGTTGTTATTTAGTGTTAGTAAGTAGTTTGTTAAGTAACACCGTGGAGGACGAACGAGTCTTTACCCACTGTATGCCTGATCCACAGCCCGTAGGAGGCGTGTCTTGTAAGAACCTATAAATACCCTTTGCCTAGCAAGGCAAAGGGTTGGAGCTTTTCATAATATCATTTTTCTTTGTCTCACTAAAGTTCCCAACTCTCTTCCACTTTCTCTCTCTAAAACTCATTCTATACGGCCCATTGATTTGTGTATTTGTGTGTTTATGAAAACCAATATGTTACAGTTGGGTTGTTAACGCAAGCAACATGTTTAATTACCAGGCTTGGTACATTTAGGTTACTAACTATTTCATGAATATTTGAATGATACTGATATATGGGTATGTACTTAGTTACTTTAACAACAAAGTTCGTTTTCAGGAACATCAACGAAGGAGCTTATGGAACAATGGAACTTGGAATACAGAAGCACGGGATAATGCAGCGAAAGAGTATCAAGAGCCTTTGGTAGACCAATGGGTGTAGGAAAGTTATCGATTTTGATGGGTGCTTCCTAAAAAGTCAATGTCAGGTTCAGTTGCTTTCAGCCATGGGAAGAGGAAGTTGTTTTACTTGGCTAAATCTTTTTAAGTTAGTTATGGAGAGATGGAAACACATGTTACAAGAACAACCGTGATCTATGCAGCACGTCATTTTCTTGAATTGAATTTTTATGCCTTTTTAGAAACCTTTTGTGAACATAAGCCACTAATAATTTTAAGTTATTTGTATACGTTTCAGAAGGTTTGTGAAAAATCATATTCTCTTATATGCATCAATTACAAGACTACGTATACGATCAAATGTACAGTTCCGATTCACATTATGTATGGTATTAGCATGTTTGAACCTTTCTTTTTTGTGTCACATTGTTGCATGAAATTTACATCCACCTTATGTCTGCATCCAACTTTAAGAAGACACACCGTGGCAACGCGCGGACTCTCCACTTCGTATATATTTAATAATTGGGGAGAGATCAGTCAAGAGCAGTTTGTAACTTCGCTAACCATGCCATATGGATATGTTGAAACTCGACTAATGTAATATGAACTTTAAGTTATCAATTTTCAATGTTTGCATATCAAATTATGACTTAGAGATTGTTCAATTCTAGTGTCGAAATATCAAATTTGGTACTGATTTTTATATAGAAGTAAGACTATATATCATATCTTCCCTAACTTTAAACAAAGTTCTTTTTATCTAGGCTACCAATATATACTCTGTAAAACTATATTTTAAAGGGGAAAAAAAAGAGAAGATAAATTCAAAAGTTTTCTACAAATAGAATATGTTTTTCCCTTTTGAGCTAAAAGAAAGGTTCCCAAGGGAGGGACCGGACAACCAATCACTTGCCTTCTATCCAAGCATATGCAATTCTGATTACACTCATTAAACAAAAACTCAAAAGAAAAGATTATATATATATATATAGGTATTGGTTCATTTGAAAAATTGATCTCGGTGAAAAAGTGAGAGACGTGATCTCAACTATTAGATCTCCCTCCCATCCCTTCCCTTTTTTGCACCAAACTACAGGGACCCAATTGTAACTTATTAAATTATCCAAGGTTTAGTATGTAATATTTTCAAGGATCATATATAATGCCTAAATTTTTTCATTTTTTTTCTTTTTCTTTCTTTTTCTCTGGTTTATCTCTCTCAGCAGCTTCTCATTTTTTTCCACAAAAAAACACGCTTTACTTTCTTTCAAAATTTTCCCAGTGATTATTGATTATAATCTCCACACGATTAAATTAACAAACACGATCTGTTATAGATTTAATAATCATCTCGTTCTAAGGCATTAAATCGCCAATCAAAGTAAGTTTTAAGACCTTTTTTGATTATAATTTTGTTACACTTTTTATCAAAGATTGAATATAAAGCTTAGGGCGTTTGTTACAGTTTTATTTGCACATATTAGTGTTTGTTATGAGACAGTTTTTTTTTTGTTTGAAGAAATTTGCTTCGGTAATCATCATCTTTGCATGTAATTGTACCACTTTTAAGAGTTTATTGACATGATTCATTGTTTATAATAGTTATTTGTGATGAAATTGAGAAATAAATATATTGAAAACATGTTTACAAAAACTGCACATCAAGTGTTTGATAAAATGTCTGAATGGGATTTTGCAACTGCGATGCACTAATTTACTCTAAGATTTTGATGAAAAACACTCGGTAAGACAATTGTATCGACTTCAGGTTTGTTGCTACTGTATGTATCACCACGTGAGCATAACATTTGCTATTACACATATAATTGTTTGTTTATTATGATGACTAGCTCTGACAATAAAGTTGGTTTCATGGTTGCATTTTGTACTTTCTTGCAACAATCTATCAAGAGCAAATGAAAGTTCCACGTGTAGAATATAAGATCACAACCTTCTCTTATATGTTACGGTTTAAATCAATGGTTATAAGATATTGCTACATGAAACTTATTGGCTCTTTATAGTTCTATATTGCAATCTAATGCTTAAAGTTTGTTTTAATTTATGTTTATAAGCTTCGACAGTGCCTAAATATTTGTCAATCTACTGTTGATCAGGCAAGTAATCATCAATAGTCACTGACAAAATATATTAATTGAAACTTTATATCTCACGCGTGTTGGTGATTCTATCAGATCAAGAGTTTAGCTAATTTGAAGAGAGTCATGCAGACACTTTTATTTTGTTTAGTAATTGAACCAAGGGACTACAAGGGGTAACTCTGTTATTATGCGATTAATTTGGTTGTTAATCTTAAAAATTTTCAAGTTTTTTTTTGTGCCTAACATAAAAATTAATTTGGTTTTGTTTTAGACGCTTTTATTTTGTTTAGAATGATTGTTATGCATTATATTTTAAGGTACTCATTTCTTTTGATTTCATCTATATTATTGTCCTAGGTCATCAACGTAACACTTTGTTATCCGAAGCAGCATATGATTTCTTGCTTTTGCCTTTTTTACATGATAGTTGCCGCTTGATGCCAATAGGTTCTTGCTGATAAGTTACCTGAAGTCGTTGATTATAAGACCCAAACTACAAACAAATGCACTAAATACCTCAAACGGATGCACTAAAGTACAAACGGATGTACTAAGAAAGTACCTCAAAAATTTCCAAGGATCTTGGAAGTTTGGAACATGCGTCAAAGGTAAGCTATTTGGAGTTTTAAGAAGTTCTTATATGAGAGCTATGCTGGATTTTCGTTAAGTTTGATGATGTTGATTATTTTTGTCCAGGTGCAACTGAAATTATTGGTAGAGAAAATGGAAGTGATTACCGGAGGATTGTCTACAGTGATTTGGGAAAAACAATTTGCCCAAAGAGAGGGACGTGTATCAAAAACATTCTAGAATTGAAGACAATCAGTTAATCACATAGGCTTACTTATCTAGTTACTTATCATATATCATGAGTACTCAAGAGGAACAAAAAACTTGTGATTACAACAGTTGTTAAACACTTATATCATTATTCAAATATTGAATGAGTTAACTGTTTAAATTACCCATGTTGTTCAATCAAATTTAACACTAATGACCCATGTCAAAAAAGCTATAATGCAAAATATGAGCTCTGAGGGTATGATTATACATGTTTAAAACCCTCCATATGTGGATCAACAAAGTAACAACTTGCAACAAAGATTAGAGTAGAGCTCATAGGCAAAAGTATTAAAACAAAAGTAATATGATTTCATATAAGATTAGGCTACAAATCTCAACTTAGTCCAAAAAAATTAAACGAATGCCCTAATGTACTACAAACTGATGCACTAGAGTACATCAAACAGATGCACTGAAATACAAACGGATGCACCAGAATATATTTATGGTTCAAATATGTTTCACACTAAATATAAAATACATGCATTAGGATTACAGATTATTTTCCTATACCACCGTGCATACAAAGAATTTTATTCTCAATAAGCATTGCAAGTGGAAGATGATTAAACAATGAATACCATAACTGTCACTATTGTTCTAAATTTCAAATATTTTTTGCAACAATGTTTTGCATATTGTACGTATAGTAGAGCACAAACCTGACTGGTAAGTTTATGTGATGTGAATCTAGTCATTTGAGCAGGAATACAGCGATGCTACGGATTAAATGCTGCTACGAGTATTTGAAGATTTTGGAAGGTATATGATGCACTTGTTGTTAACCAACTGATACCCTGAATTAGTTAGTGTGATGCATTACTTTATACACTATGATGCATTAATTTGCTGCACTTTAGACTTTGGTTTTTCTACTATCTAGTTTTTCTACTTTGGACTTCGGTTTTTTTTCCTATCTGTTCAATCGATAACAAAAACTGCAAATAGAACAAAGAATACTTGACTACTAATCATATACCATCTCAATCTAAATATATGAATTTAGAAAAATAGTGACATAATAATAAGAACATTACTAAATAATTGATGCAATAAAGTACCTCAAACGGATCCTATGATACAAACGGATGCACTCAATTACATCAAACGGATGCACTAGAATATGTTTATGGTTAAAATGCGTTTCATACTGAATATAAAAATATACGTGTTAGGATTACAGATTATTGATCTTCATATACCATCTTGCATACAAATATTTTTCTTCTCAATAAGCGTTGCAATTGGAAGATGGTTAAATAACTAACTGAACCGCATCCATGACCAGATCCCATCATTCTCACCCTATAGAGCAGAAATTGCCAGTAAGAAAATTAATCAATGAACGATAAAGTTTCAAAATTCAAAATGTGTCAATTCGGTATGCTTAATACTGGATTAACTAAAAGCATTTCAAAAATTGTTACAAGACTACCACATCCGCTAAACATACACAACGAAAAAACTGATGTTTTGCTACATACCATTATTTCAATGAATTCAAGATGGAAACCAAAGAGGGCATTTATATCAACAGCCTCATGATTCGCACATATCAAGTGAACATTCTCGAGATACTGAATCTGAAAAACAAGAATGGGAAAGGTGTGAGGCTTCAATATGACACAAGATCAGCATGTCAGTAGTTGAAATAAAACCTTACATTTAGAGCAAGAAGCACTTAGGTATGTAAAACATATGCACTAAAGTACATAAAAATGATGCACTCAATTATTCCATACAGATGCCTTATTATTTCAATACAATATTCCATAAAGATGCCTTATTGTTTTAATACATATGCATTAAACAAAAAATTAATTCCCTAATACAATATGAAAATAATTGCATTAAACAAACAAACAAACAAATTGATGCTCTATTCAGTTTTAAAACAGATGTTATGTTTCATGATACCGTTATTCACTAGTCAAACAATCAAGCAAACATATGACTTGAATATTTCAGTACGCTATTATCTAACAAACAAATGCTCTTTAGATGAAACTTTGATGCACTAATCAAACATACAAAGGCTCAAACAGATTTTAGTGTTTGACTGATTAATCGTATTGTCTAATTATAATCAATTGGATGCAGTAATGTGTCACATGATGCACAAATAAAAAATAATGATTCCCTAATACAATAATAATAATGCATTCATCGGTGTGTTTGGCAATACACTGCTAAAGAAACTGTAAGCATATTATAAGTGATTATGCCCCTTATGGGAACTAGATGATGGCATTCAATCTAGATCTACAGGTGCTATGTTTAGCCCACAGCCATTTCCGAACTCATAGCAAGAGAAAAACAGCATAATCGTGTTCTCACTTTACAAAATTCAGCAGAATTTGCTAACCCAACCTATCATCACAAACATGTTTGAACACAGATTTTAGGATTTCTAAATCCAGTATATGTAATAACTCTATAAGTATGGGCTTAGTGGTCCTAACACTTTCTGCATGCCAATGGAAGCCGTCGATATCTGTAACTTGCCACTGGAATGGGAGAAAAACATGAGCTGTAACTATGAATTGGTCTCTCAACTCAACCCACCAGAGATAAAATATGAAAGTCATGTGCAATAATTATAATGTTTTAATCAGTTTAAAAGCTTCCGAATTCTAGACTGGTTATAAGCAGCTGACCTAAGTCAAACAATTATGCGACTGCTTCAATTTAAGCAGGAAGCTAAAATTAAGAGTATTTCCTTTAGTCATCTCTTACAAATAAAAACTATATGATTAAACATAATATCCTGCAGCTAAGATCAGACTACTCACTATTAAGGACTACGTGAACTAGAAATTGTTTTAAAAGAATATCTCCACCTGAACTGTTTAACAAGTTTTTCGGTTGGTGCAAAACTGCAAATAGTAAATAAATAGAAAAGTTCACATGGTTTTACAACAATTCTTAACACTCAACCAGTTGAGATTGGATTATAAAGATAAGGCAAGTAATTTGAAGATTGCAGTTTTGTCTTAAACAACCATGCAACTCTAATACTTGATCATTTTGTGAAGGGTATGTTTGTCTCGAGCCAAAGTATTTTTCCATTGATGCACTAAATATACAAATAAACCATTTTATATGGAAGTAAGCTGAATTTACCCCTCTCTAATTGTACATGACTACCCGAACAGGACCAACTAATTACGGTCGGACAAGTCAAGAGGTGCCTAAAAAGGTATTTTGTAGGTCTAACACTATTGGTTTGATGCACTAATCACACATAACATATGACTCATTCATACAAACAGCTGCTTTATCACATACAGATGCCCTAATTATACGAACATATGCCTTAACTTATAACGATATTATTTAACCATGCATTAACTAATTACGATAGTAACATATGCCTTAACTTATTATACTAACAGATGCTCTAACAAATGATCATACGTATGCTTTAACAGATGTTGTAATGTTTAGATGCCCTGATCATATTGGTGATGCAATGATCATTCATATAGATGGTCTAACACTTTTGTTTTGGTGCACCAAACACATAATACAGATGCCTCATTCATACATACGTTGCTCTATCACTACAGATGCTGCAACAATACATTTGATGCCCTAATTATCCTAATAGATGCCTTAACTAATTACTACTCTATAACAGATGCCTTAACTAGTCATATAGATGCTCTAATAAATGACATACGTATTCTTTTACAGATGTCGTAATGGTGATCACTACAGATGATGCAACAATGCATTTGATGCTCTAATTATGCTAACAGATGCCTTAACTAATTAATATAGCAGATGCCTTAACTAGTCATATAGACGGTCTAAGAAATGATCATACGTGTGCTTTAACTGATGTTGCAATGGTGATGCACTGATCATACTTGTACATATGGTGATGCACTTACCCAAGTTCTAAAGATGCACTAAACAAACATGTCAAATGGATGCAACAATACATTTGATGCTTTAATTTTGCAAAAAGTGTATGACAGTGTTTAGGATTGCATTTTGAGGCAAATTGTCTAAGAAAAATGTTTTCTTAGATGCCACATGGTTGAGACATGTGAAAAGGATGGTTTAGACATGTTTTCTTAAACGACAATTTGCATACGCAATCCCAAACACCCCGATTTAGAGCTGACTTAGTGTAGTGATTTATTAGTGAGAGTTGTTGAACTTCCACATGGTTTTTATCAAGTGGTCTAGTAGCATAAAATTATATTACAATTAAAAAGTTATAGTAGTAAAAATTCAGTCATATCTATCAAAAGGAAAGTTAAGAGCTCGCAACCAAATCAGTATTTGAAAATGAAAAATGAATACGGAAGTACTATCAAGAACATACCCAATCCCAAGAATTCTTATCGTTGGGTTCATTGAAAGATGCATATATTGCTGAAGTTTCTGTCACACCAGATCAGCAGTTCCGAAAAGCAATCCCAACCGCTCATTTATCAATATAGAATACGCGCCTTATATCTACAGGCTTCAGGCTTGGGAATGCAATCCCATATCTACAATAAATAACATGTTATCATAAGTGTCAAGTCATGTTATTTCTTAAGGTTAACAAGACAATAAAATAAGTTACCTTATGGATATCTTTCTTCAATCCTGATTCAAGCCAGATTTTGTTACTTTACACAAAGTACAAATATTTCCATTTTACAAAAGTTATACCTTTGTTTAATCACGTATGACAAACATTAAAGTTGTTTTACGTGGACCAAATAGACAGAACATAGCCTGCAAACAACCATAATATTAGAAAGAGTATATAGACCATAATATTTCAAGTCCTCAGCACTATACACTAGAGCATTTGAAAAGCTAGAAAGAGGGCGTCAACGAAGACATCTCCAACAACATCTAAACCAAAACCCCTCTCATTTGAAAATAACACGGAAACTTCTAAGTCCTTATTAGTAATTCTTTTAAACATATACACCCATGCCTTAATATGTTTGATGATGCACTAATCTTACTTACAGAATGATCTAATATGTTCAGTTATGCACTAAACATATAAAGAGATGCCCAAGTATTTTCAGCGATGCACTAAACATACAAATGGATGCCCTAATATGACCAACGATGCACTGAACATAAAAATTGATACACTAAATACATACAATGATGCCTTAATATATCTAATGATGCACTAATCATACCTACTGATGCTCTAACATGTTCAATGATGCACTAAACCTGCAAACCTTTAAACTGATGTAGCAACTACAAACACAGATGCACTAAAACAACCTGAAGCCCTAACGTGTAATTTGATGCTACAAATTTACACACAGATGTCCTAATATGTCATGTCCTAATATGTCATATCCTACAATAATAAACACATATGCTGTAAATTAGTGCATCACATTTATAATAATCTTACTTAGACATTTTATCAAACACATAGTGTGCAACTTTAATAAACACACTTTTTATGCATTTTTTCGTCAAATTTATTATAAATAATTAAACATTAAAATGCTTAAATTATTCAGTTTATATAAATTATATAATTAAAATGTTATAAATAATTAACTAACCTGAAGAAGATCACTGATGATGTAGCGTTTGTAATTGAACAGCACATGACCAGCTGTGGTGTGGCGCAGTGGATGCACGACGGAAGACGGTGGCAACGGTGGTGGTGGCGATGGTAAGTCATCTCATCATACAAATAGATTAGGTCATCTCACTGTTTGGCGTCGGTGTGACGGTGGCGGTGTAAAGATTGAAGCGGTGGTTGCACAACGGAAGACGGTGGGGATAGTGGTTGTGGTGACGGTGGTCTTGATGAGTCGTCATCTACAGCGTATCTGTTTTGATAATGAAAGTGAAAATGATTATCTCTTTGATATTCCCTCTTTGTTTATTGTTTTTAATTTTTACCCTAAACTTTCAAGTGTTTACATAATCTACCCTTGTAACTTTTTTTCTCACTTTTCTATCTAATTATACTTTTCTCTAGATCCGGACTCTATATATATATATATATATATATATATATATATATATATATATATATATATATATATATATATATATATATATATATATATATTCAATGTTTTGAACTCTAATCCTTTAACCGTAGTAGATCCATTTTTGTTAGTTAAAGGAAATCGATCTTCTAGATGCCTCCATTAGGTCTCACAACAAACATGACAGAGGTAAATCGCGTAACATTATGATTTAAAGAACGTGAGAATATAATTTAAACCCAAACTTTCATTTTACGATACGCTTCTCCAACTACTTGTCCATACCGTGTGACCGCTGATTGTCTTTCATTAAATGTGGGCAATGAACGAGTTAAAGCCGATGAAACGAACAAATCCATGTTCCATTATTTGTACCATTTTGAAGATACAGGGTTTCCAAACAACTACTTTATATAAACATGTCGATCAAATAATTGATGCACGGTTTTATTTTATTTTATATATACTTTTCACTTTACTACTTTTATATATGGTTATGACTTTTACTTTAATTGGAAAGAAAAACAAATAGTGGGAGAGTGAGTTAGAGATTCCAAAAGGACAACCGTGATACCGGGAGGCACGACCCTTTAGGCTTTTAGGTAATCAACACTACAACAAATTTGTCACTTGCTCACATTTTTTTCTTCACACTTTTTAAACCGTGAACTTTTCATTTAACATCTTCACATTTATAAGTGTGCAAAAATTATTCACACTTAAAAGCGTGAAAAGTTGTTTTAAAATCATATTGTTACAAAATCTTCACTCTTGAAAGTGTGAATTTTTTATTAAATCTTCACACTTACAAGTGTGAAATTATAAGCTACACCCAACAAACTAAGTGTGAACTTTTCAAATCCACACATTTTAAAGTGTGAACACATACCTTAATAAATGTGAAAAATTAAACATTTTGTTGTAGTGCAATCATTCGTTTATTTTTATATAATAAAGTACTACTGGTACCAGAATAGACACATGTATCCCGTACATATATTTTTTAGTCTATTCAATTTTTATTTATTTATTTATTTATTTTTATTTTTTTTTAACAAATTTATTCAACTTGCAACATGGTTAAAGTATCCAATGGTGTTTATGAGTACTGAATGTGCCAAGTAGATAGTTGATACCGATTTATCTTTGTTCGAAAATAATCATTACCAATATGCTATGATGCATGAATCATTGGGTTTTTAGTTTCAAAATCAATTTTTTTTTCCTTCAAAACTATGGTCATATATACATAGAATACTTAAAAGATTGTTTCTAAACTTGAACGGATTTTGATAAAACTCTAATTCAAAGGCTCCAAGGGACCATGAATAAAACCTAACAAGAGTATAAAAACCAAACCATGTTTATTAATTAAATCCAAGATAAAAATGCAGAAGGATTAGAAGGAATCCTATATTTATAGGAAAAAGATATATTTGGGAAAAGAAATCTAACGTATATAAAAAAAGCGTTTTTAAATAATTCTTAAACTTTCATAAATAAAAAATGTGAAAGAATATTTTTTTGGCAGAAACAACTCTGTTGTAGCTCTCAAGGATTTTCATGGGCGGCGCAATGAACACTCAGTTTTTTTGAAAACTCTCTTTGGATTTAAGGAGTAAAGCAACTTTGTTGTGGTGCCCTTGGATGTTGAAGGGAAAGCAACGCCATTTTCTTTGTTTCCTTCTGTTTGTTATGCACTCGTTGCTTCGTGTAACCTTACGCAAGTTGTTCTACCCAATTATTGTCATCATCATTCCTTCTCACTTGAGAAGGACTCGACATCCAGTTCTCTTGTGTAGTTTTTTCACCGACCTCACAAAGCTTCCTTTGACGACGCTTGTAAGCCGTAGCCTTGATCCTAAATGTCAAGGTATCGACTCCTTATCGTAATCATCAAGTATCCAATCATAACAAAAAGGTCTTCTTAATTCACGAGTGAAACCTCATTGGCTTATTAAACTCGCAATTCAAATATAAAAGACCATCGATATGAAAAACCTTTAAATCCTTGACGCATTCGGAATTCGTGCTTTCATCTCCTAGGAATCTTTAAGATACTACTTTTGTGTGACACTTCTAAGTAAATAATTGAGATTTTGTTATCAATTTGATCATTTCTCTTCAACTTCGTTGATTTTCAACATGCTCTTCAACAACCTCGACCTTCAAAATATTTTCTTCAATCTTAACTTCGGTTTTTGGTATTTGTGTCATCTCCCGGATGAAATCATTGCAATTATTTTACCTTCCCATGAGCGAAGGTAGAGATTATGTCGTAAGTCATATGTACCCTTAACCTCTTGTCGCCACCAACTACCCAACAAAATATAACAATCAATCTTGTCGCGCAGTTCACAATATACATCACCGATAAAAATAAACTTGCAAATAGATATTGGAACTAACAAGAATCCTTCCCTTTAATTAAACAAACCTATATTGTTATGTTAAATAAATTCACCAGATTTCTTGAAATTAAACTTCTAGTACTAGAATCATCTATAACCAATGAACGTACTTTTTTTATTTATCAGACACTTTAACATAATTTTATAGTCGTTCTCATTTCTCCATTTTCAACCTATCAATTGTCGAACGTGGAAAGGTTGCATGTACAACTCTCTCCATTATCGCCGCCTATTGTTGAACAAATTCTTCGACCCCCATGTTTGCTACCATTGCAATTCTTGTGGATTGATGTGCCACTTACGATCACGGGCGTAGTTCTTCAAACATAGTGTAAATCTCGACATGTTTAGTCATGGATTCGACTAATCCATGATCCATATACTCTCCACACCATGCCCCACCAACATTATGAGTTTTAAATCTGCTACACCATTCACAAGCAAAGTACTAACAAGCTCTGATAGCAACTAACACTAGAAGTGAAAACGAATTCTGATAAACCCCTAATTTAATGGCAACTCTAATCCAAGGGCTAATGGAAAAAACCTCACAAGAGTATAAAATCCTAAAATACAATGTCTATTAATCAAATCTAAGATCAAACAATGCATTACAATGATAATGAGCGATATATCTATACTACTTTATAAAGCATTTAGGCATTCTAAAATTAAAAGGCTTAAAATTCAGATTTTTAAAGTTACTTATTATAAAAAGATACTCCCTCCGTCTCAAAATTATTGTCACCAGACAAGAAGCACATAGTTTAATAAAAGTGGGACCCCTATAAATTTCAACCTATCAAATAGAATATTCCTCCACTAAATTCTCTTTTTATTACCTAAAATAGAAGGTGGACAATTATTTTGAGATACCCAAAAAAGGAAATATGGACAATTATTTCGAGACGGAGGGAGTACTACACATAAAAACACACACTCCATCTCTCTTCTCTCTACCCTCGCCGGCCACCCTCTTCTCCGGCAACCACCGCCGTCGTCCGGCCACCACCAGTGCCGGCAAATTTTCCGGCGAAATCTTTTGCTTGGCGATTCGATAGATCGGTTAACCTACATCATTTCTGGAGATTTTGAGCCCTCGGCTCCCACCACAGCGCCACCCACGCGCCACCACCGACGCTTTCACCACCATCTCATCACATCACCACCTCAAAATAGTCATCGGGTGCCCGCCGCCGCATTGCGCGGGTACCCTTCTAGTCTATATTATATATAAAGAGAAAACACAATTGATTAAAACTTAAAAATTCAGTAATATTGTTATATTAAAATACCTTTACCTATAAAAGGAAATGCTATCTGTTGAATATCTTAATACTTAATTACAATTTAAAATACTAACTTTGTTCACTATCACTTACTCCACACTCATATATACTTATAAGCATGGTTCTAAAAGGCGCACAAATGCCCAGCAAAGGCCTCGCAAAAGGCGTGAGGCATGGTCTTGCCATCAAGCCACGCGTTATGCCGCTTTATGCCACGTCTTTTTGTAAACTCAATATATATGAAATATGATGTAAATATATAAGTATTTTCATATTTTGTGTCACCTTATGCCACGTTTTATAAATGCAAAATCTTTGTCTTAACCGCTAAAGCGTGAGACTTGGTCATGCCGTCAAGTCACGTCTCACGCTATTTGCAACCTTACTTATAAGAAGTTGCACACAAAAATTTACGCTATTATAAATCGTCGTCGCTATGCACGAGTAATCGATTATAAAGAAAAGTATCTTGAGGGAGAAGGGACCTAAATAATAATTAAAAAAACTTATAAATAGCCTTTAAACTTTCCTAAATAACAAAATAATATAAAACAATTGAAAACGGGCTGAAGCGGCTCCACTGCGGCGCCTAGTGATTTTAAGGAGCGGCACGATGAACACCCACTTTGCTGAAAACTATTCCGTTGCGGCTCCCTTGGATGTTGAGGGGCAAAGCCACCCCTTTTTCTCGGTCTTGTTCCGTTTGTTATGCACTTGTTGCTTCATGCAACCTATCTCCCAAATCCTTCTCCTCATCAAAACTTTTAATTACATTATTTTATGAAAGATTTTGGGGTTGGATTTCTTGCAGCAAATATATCACTACTTCTCCAAATATGATTTTTAACCTTAGAGTGAGGATCAAATGAGAAATAAAGTTGAGATGAGAAGAATGAGAAGAAACCACAACCGCACATTTCATATGCACCTACAAAAGTAAATGCATCTCCTTTTAAAATTCTTTTTTTCATTTGAAATGTGTGGCTCAGAATATTTCTCACTTTTCTCATTTTATTTTATCTTCTCACTAGATCTCTTCCCTTTAACCTTAAGGTAACATACACAATTTAAAGTCATAGCCAATTGACATATTTCTCCGTGGTATACCTAAATTGTTAGTTGTAACACTTTATTCGTCATTTATTCACGGTCACTCTTTCAAAGGTTAAGAACCAAAGATTTGTGTGGAAGACTTCTTATATATGTAACACGTCCATTAGTTTGTTTGTTTTGTCTAATGTTTAAAAGTCACTAAGTGCAGTTGAATAAACTACACTAGTTTTTATTGATAGCTAGCTACTTGTCGAGTTTGAGCAACAATAAATCTATACCAAAAGCGGCAAACAACTGTGTAGCGAGCATATATACTCCCAAGAGGGTTAAAGCGATATCCGATGGCCTTTATTTTTCTAAACTTGCTTCTTGTTTTCGACCATCTTTTTCCTTAACCTGTATCACATATGAGGCCTTGATTTTCTTAACATGCTTTAAGTTCTTGACAGGTCTAAAACAACAACTTGCAACTAGCCCTTACTTTTGTTGTTTGGAACTATCGAGATTCGTCATATATATTTCTTAGTGCTTTTAAAAGTTCTGGGGCCTAAATCTTGTGATTTCCTATATCTTGTGATTCAGTGGTTTTATGATAAAGCCGACCCATGACAACGAGCTTTTGAAGTGTTTTGAGTCAACTGTATTTTAGCGTATAACATTTTGTATACAAAATGTGTGTTTGCCAACAAGCCTATACACTCGATAATTATTGTTACACAGTTATGTTAACAAACGTTTATTTTGAAACAAACAACTATTAAGCCTTCTACTCTTCTTACCAACGCTAGTTTTATCAAACAGTCACATCTAAGTCAAAACAGATTTTGATATCCTTCATTTCCTAGAAAGCTTGGAATATCCACTCTCTTAATTAGCTACTTTATCCGTCTCAAATTTACTATTCACACTTTTTTTAGGCTGTACAAATTAATTGACCATTTTAAAAAATAGATCAATTTATTATATTACTATCATTTGATGTTATAGCAGAGTATAACTTTTAAAGAAGTTATACATTAATTAATTAATGATAAAACTGACATTTTTTCAAAAGTAAGAAAGAAAAAGGTATAATGAAGATAGTTTTCTTAAACTGTGTATTTTTTGTAAAATAGATAATTATTTTAAGACGGAGAAAATACTATTTACTTAAAAACCGACAATTTAATTCATTTTACCATGACATTAAGCATAAAATGAAATTACTAAACAGTAAATTAAGCTAGATTTAATGACACCATTAATTATGAGTCCCCCTCACAACCATCTTCTTTGAACAAACAATATTTTGTGGGTCATCACTCTCTTTCTTGTTTTTAATTTTCTTGATCCCAATTCAACACTTCTTTGATCACAATTACAACATCCCATCTTTTATTAAAAGATTTAATTGCGTGATCTTTGATATATTCTCTTTTCAATTTTAGGGCATATCAAAAGAGGGGTTTTTTCTGTGTTGAATCTTTTGCAAATTGAGTTTGACCCTTTTCAATTGAAGCGATTTTATGAAATTAGGCGAGTACCCGTGCATAGCAACAGAGGTTCCTAGCGGCAAACAATTGAAGGGTATACGCCGTATAACGTTCAAAATAGAACGTGAAAATATCAAAATGTAATTGCAAAAAGTTGTAACCGCCTCCACACCTTGTCTTTTAGCCATTGATGTTGCATCCCAGATTATCAACTTGGCTTGACAAAGTAGCTTAGCAAGGCCACTTTGTTCTTAAATCGAGAGTGAGCAGTTCTTCCCCTTGTCATGTTATTTGTCGCAGATAGTTTTAGTAATAAAAAAAGTTTATTGGTTATAAACGAAAAATAGTAAAGATTTAAGGATTAAACATAATGTTTTGAAACCCGGTTCGACCTGAGTGGTTCAACTGGTTGAACCGTTATGGTCGACAAACGGGTCAATTTAAACCGGGTCAACCCAATAGGTGGGTCGAAAAAACGGGTCAAATTAAACCGGGTCAACCCGCTGGGTTTGAAGTGTCCCGCGTCAACCCAATTTTCGATGTGTATTAATAATTTCTTTTTAAAACATATGTTTCAACATTTTTTTTTTTTTTAGTTTCAACTTATCACTTTTTACTTTTTGATTTTTTTTATTAATAATTTCATTTTGAAACATATGTTTTGTGTAACCAAAATAACTATATTTAATTTTCTTGATCCGAAATTCAACACTTCTTTGATGACAATTACAACATCCCATCTTTTATTAAAAGATTTAATTGTGTGATCTTTGATATAGTCTCTTTTCAATTTTAGGGCATATCAAAAGAGGGTTCTTTTTTGTGTTGAATCTTTTGCAAAATTGAGTTTGACCCTTTTCAATTGAAACGATTTTATGAAATGGGCATGTGTTAGTTTTTTCATTAGTGTCAAAAATTATATAATTTTTTTTGGTAAAATTGTGTTTTGTGTCATTTCTTTTTTCATATTTATTAATTGTGTACGCTGAAATAAAGTTGGGATAAACTTAAAAGTTAACAATACTTATTTTTTGGAGTTTATAAAAGTGTTAAAAACACGTTTTGATTATTTTCTTAAACGATTGACTTACGTAACTTTGTAAAACCACACTACAAGTATATAAGAGTGATAAAACTTCGTAAAACTTATATAGTACATATTGAATCTTTCCAAAGATGACTTATTTCTTATGTAGCGGTTAAGGTTTCCTTGCACGTTGGACATTTCTATTTTTCCCGGTTGTAATACATTGTTGGGGTGAGTTCTCGTGGTCCTTTTTTATTTATTTTTTCGAGGAAAATAATACTCAAAGTCTATATCAAATGCTTAACGTTGTGCTAAACTATTTCATTTCTTTGGGCAATATATGTACTTATAATTGCCTACTTGAGTGCTAGTGGTGGAATTGTACATGATTCTTATGTTGATAACTATTAAGCCAATTGTTTAGCTTCAGCTAGTGGGTAACATGTTTTGAAATCTAAAAGCGCTTGTGACACTATTTATTTGGTTTATGGTCGGATAACTATTTGTACTACTTGATCTGCGCTATTATTATGCACTATTGTCCTACTTGTATCCTAAGCACGAAAAATGTGTTATTACTTAAACCTACGAGCTCACCAACATTATGTTAAGGTTTTCGAGTATTCATTTTCAGGTGATAACTAAATCATGCTTAGGGAGGATAGAGCTCCTGCCTTGCCTAGTGAGACTTAAGTCAAGACCCTCTTGGGTTGTGCTTCCTTGGGAATTTGCATTAGTACTTTATCTTAGATTTCGTTGTTTAGTATCATTTCGTATTGTATGATGACTTGTTTTATCTCGAGTTGTGGGAATTGTAAGACTTATGGCTATGGTTGTGTAGATTTCATTTAGCAACTTCTCTATCATCTTATACCTTGTGTTTCGTGCTATGTAGTTATGCCTCGAATCTGTCTTTTCGCAGCACCAGTTTGGGGGTGTGACACTTGTCAACCATGTGTGTTGTTGTTTGTTGTAGTTTTTATGTTTTCAAATCGTTTAAATAAGGTTGGCCATGTACTCTGGTACATGTGGTGTTTTCTTTGTTGTAATGCTTTGACTGGATAACGTTAATCTATATTTTCAATTGAGACTTTGCAGATAACGGTAATAGAAATCATGCCAATGTACAAAACATACAAAAACAACACAAACAAATGCAGATACAGTCAAGATTCAATACGACAAATGCATACAACGTAACAGGTTCTAAGGGAGTGCAATTTTTTTTTTCGAGTGACACATTGAGACATGACATTTTATCCATATAAAATCTATTTTAGACACTCTTAAGTACGTTGCAAAGCTCTATTCAAGTAGAACACAATCTGACTAATCGAGAAAAATATTTACAACATATACCTATATTAAATTGTGTCCAAAGTTTGTTCATAATGATTTTTGTAACTTATTTTGTGATTCATTTGACACACTTGAGACACAATATCACATTCATATTAACTCTATTTTAGACATCCCTTTATTTTGTTGTGAAGCTCTAATCAAGGAGAACGCAAATGACCTAACCAACAAAAATATATACAACTGAATCATATAGTAAATCGTGTCCAAAGTTTGCAAATAATCATTTTGTTAACAACTTTTGTCTAACAAAAACCTATAAACATCAAACAATTAAATTTGGCACGATTTTCTAGTGCACTAGCATTATTTTAATGTTCATCATGTAGATCGTGTATACTTTGTCACGTTTTATGATGTGCCATTTTTTTTTTTTTTTTTTTTTTTTTTTTGAGGTATAGTGATGCTCTGACGCGTGTACATCGCATAAGGTGGGTAACTTTTTACGCGATCAAAAGGTCCGATTTGGAATCCAAAAAGTTCAATCCTTTGAATATAAAAAGGTGTATATGGGGCTCCACAAGTAATTTTTACAAAGTGTTAATACAAATATCGTCATTAAACGTTATTTATAGATCTAGTCAAAGGCATTATGGTAGGTGCTTAGAAGTCAAGACAAGAAGCATTAGTGAAAGGTGCTTAGAAGTGAAGACACAAGACATTAGTGAAAGGTGTCTTGTAGATCTAGTCAAAGACATTAGTGAAAGGTGCCTTAGATGTACATTCGATATGGTGTGTTTCGATGTACTAGATAGACTAGCATTAGATCCAAGGATATTGATGTCCTTGATGATGTTGTAAAGGAGTAGATCTCCTTTGGGATTAGTCGTTGGTGTAGTGTGGTAGTAGTTCCTCCATTGCAATGGAACTAGGTACTTAGCCTAGTACCTAATAAAGGGTAGGCGACGTTGTGAAGGTGTAGTTCACCTAAGGTGTGAAAGAACTCGGTGGTTAGTGATAACGCTACACGCGTCGTTCGGGGTCAAGGAAACTTCCTTTTCTTCGAGCAAATTTTATAACACCCTAGACAGTGAACCTAATCGTTGTAGTGTAGTAATTAGGGTAAGCCACGGGTATTGATATCGTTCTCTAGGGGAATAGGAATGCTAGTAAGAAGTTACTACGCTAAGGTTAAGGTTGAGGAAGATTATTTTTGTATTTTTATATTTTATGAAATGGAAAGGTACGAATCTCGGGTATTGGATTTGGGGGGGGGGGTTGGTATTTCTACCGATTACTCTACTATTATCTAATTATCTAAACTAAGGTTGTGGGAGTCTATGTCTAATTAATGTGTGCTCGTATGATAGTTTAAAGATGTGTTTACTTAGGTTGTACTACTCCTTAATTATCTCCTATTGATGGTTGAGTTGTCACGTCCTTATTCTTAGTTGCGTTGTGTGTCTAAAGTTGTAGGGTATGCGTTTCTCCCTAACTCTTTGAACTTACCAAAGGGTCTCGTCTACAAAACCCACTAGGGATGATAAACTCTTACTCTAAGGCACTCTTTGGATAATTTAGCCTACAACTACTCAGGTAATCATATTCTAAGGTTCACAAAGATGAATCAAGCATTAAGTACACAACAAATGACCTATCGCATTACTAGATCATTGATCAACTAAGATAAGAAACAACCAATCAATATTCAATAATTAAGTTTCATACTTCCTAAGCAAACACACAAATAAATTAGCCGGACATAGAGAACATGCAAGCATACACACAAATAATCAAAGACATAATTGAATTAATGAAGTAAATACTTATCTTGATGTAAGATAGGGTTTAAAACCCTAAAATACTGTACAAGACACCTTAGGTTCGGTTTTAGGTTTTTACTCCAAAAGACTCTCTCTAAAACTGAAAAATTCGGATTCTATATATAAGATTACATATGCGACGGCGTCACCTTATGTTTCGTGACGCCGTCATTAGGGTTTCGTCTTGGCCACGTTAACCTTGCGACGGCGTCACCTTATGTCCGTGACGCCGTCCTCTTCAGCTTCTGACGTCGTCTGGGTTGCATCTAGGCCGTCTGAGTAGCAACGGCCTACTCTTTTAAAGCCCGACGTCGTCACTTGAAAATAGGGTATTTGGCTACTGTATCGTCACAAAAAATCCTCCAACGGCGTCGCAATTAACACCTGACGCCGTCGCCTTCTGTTTTCAGCAGCTTTGAGTGTCTCGATTCTGACTTTGGCCATTTTCTTCATATATTCGCGCCTTTTCGTCCAAATAAGTGCCATTCCAGCATTTTGCCTTCAAGAGACCTAAAAAGTGAAAAGGAACGATATTAAGCAATAACGGATACAAAAGTGATCAAATAAGGACTTAAACGACCCCTCAAAATGGTATCTTTTAAAACCTTATCAAATATCCCTACACTTGTTATTTGCTTGTCCTTAAGCAAATGTGCTTTTAGCCAATTAATTTATAAGTTAGGGGTCATGAAGCATTAATTCAAAACGGTCCACAACACATATAAGCCCCGCAAAAGTCATAACAAGCACGGAAATTACATACTAGCACCTCACATGGGGTGTTTGGGTACTCACATCTCTCTCGGGTGTATATATGAAATATAACAAATAGGAAATGGAAGATAAACACTCATTAACCGGTCCTAGTACATAGATTACCATAGGCTTGAGAATAGATCAAACCTCCATCGCTTTGGCGTAAGCACCTAGGAAAGACTATCAAAGAGGTCTTTTAAAGGGTTGTAATGTTAGGCTTACGGTAGGGAAACAAGGGTTTGGTGGGATAGGCTATTTAGTGGTGGCAAGTCAAAAATCTCTATGTTAAATGCATACGAAGAATGGCGTTGCTAAGCCAAGACTCGACACTCTAAAACTCTAGGTAACGGAAATAAACAAACATAAATTTAAAGGATAGATGTAGGATTGTAGCCCGTTTTTTTTTTTTTTTTTTTTTTTTTTTTTTTTTTTTCTTTTTTTTTTTTTTACTCTATATTTTTTTCTCTTTCTCTTTTTCTATTTTTTTTTTCGATTTTTTTTTTTTTTTTTTTCATACACTTTTACTCTACCATCCTCTATGGTAACATCAAAATGATAGGGATTTATAGGCATATCCCTACACTTGAGTTTTTATTACTCTAACACTAATTTGACCCGAATTTGAAAAGATCAAAACACTTGGGGTACATTATTACGCAAACAAAGGAAATTTGAATTTAACGTTCCCTTCCCGTCATTTCATAAACTTTAACTTTTTCCATGAATCCCAATCGTCCCAAAACTGTATACAAAGGATATGACTCGACTTAGCAACTCATGCAAGCAACTAGATAATTGAACTAAGGGTTTAGGGTGATAACAAACGTTTGCACTAAAAGTGAGTGCACTAAAAGCTATGAATTTTGGAACTTGGATCCATCCAAAAGAAGCGAGAGGTAAGATCATCCCAACTTGAGATGGGAAAAATTAACCTTGCGACGGCGTCACCTTATGTCCGTGACGCCGTCCTCTTCAGCTTCTGACGTCGTCTGGGTTGCATCTAGGCCGTCTGAGTAGCAACGGCCTACTCTTTTAAAGCCCGACGTCGTCACTTGAAAATAGGGTATTTGGCTACTGTATCGTCACAAAAAATCCTCCGACGGCGTCGCAATTAACACCTGACGCCGTCGCCTTCTGTTTTCAGCAGCTTTGAGTGTCTCGATTCTGACTTTGGCCATTTTCTTCATATATTCGCGCCTTTTCGTCCAAATAAGTGCCATTCCAGCATTTTGCCTTCAAGAGACCTAAAAAGTGAAAAGGAATGATATTAAGCAATAACGGATACAAAAGTGATCAAATAAGGACTTAAACGACCCCTCAAAATGGTACCTTTTAAAATCTTATCAGTTAGCCTAGCACCGTATAAAGGGTAGGCGACGTTGTGTTAGGTGTGGTTCGCCTTGGTGTGAAAGAACTCGGTATTTAGCTTTGTACCGGAAAAAGGTTAAGCGACGTTGTGAAGGCTTCTCCGCCATAAGGAGATTGGTGTAGTGTTTACAAACTCTCGAGTAGGTGACTCGGGGAGTGGAGTAGGGCAAGGAAGGTGTCCTTGTAGCCGAACCACTATAAATACTCGCGTTGTGGTTTTGTGCTTCTTACTCTTATCTTTTCATTACATATCTTTATATGCTTGTTTATCAACATCCAACACTCACAACCAAATAGATTGACATAAGTCGATCTAAATAGTTTAAAAGGAAGTTTTAATTGGTAAAACTATTCAACCCCCCCTTCTAGTTTTCCACAACAAGGATCGGTTGCTCTTCCATACGGGATGCTTCTCACCCGTCTCTATAGAGCCTTTGCACCAATTCCACCAAGCCCAAAAGGGATGCACCTTCACTATGAGCTCATCCCTCACATCTTGTTCCTTTGAGTGATGAACGAGTTGCTAAGACAAAAGGCAAGAGAGCAAAACCTCCAACTCCATCATCATCATCATCAAATAGCTCCGATGATGGTCTTCCAAACTCTCGCCTTCCACCTCATGAGTATTATGAATCTCTTCCCGAGATTGAGAATGAATCAGCGGAGTTCAAACAAACCAAGGAGATGTTCAAGTGCCTTGGTAGAATGATGACCAAGATCTACAAAAAGTTGGATAAGTGAGAATCGTTTTAAGGAGTGTTTGGAACAATACATTATCTCTAATGTTTGATACAATTTGGTTGTTTTTATCTTGTAGGATGATAATATAACTCGAAACAATGATGTATGCTAACAATCTTATGCAGGGGGATAGCACAAGTATGCTATCAAATTTTACCCATTTTCACTATAATGTGAAAATCACTTGGCCTTGCTCAAAATCTATGCTCCATTATATTTGTGCATGTGTTATTTACTTTTCCTAACTAGAAATGTTTAATGTCACATGTTTTGAGCAAAATTTCAGGTTTCGGAAATGTCCCCGACACTTGAAAATACACTCTGTGAACTTTTTTGGTCTGCACGGATCAGACGGCACCAACGTTTTGGTTCCGTCTGTTATAAGAAATGGTACCGCCGTACCTGTACAGGCGGACCAGACGGCACCCTTTTAAGGGTTCCGTCCGTGTAAAATTTTGGTGTCGTGGATCCTACATGTAACTTTCTGAATTTCGGTTCTTTCGACATTCCAAATTACCATATAATGCTTGTAAATCAATCTTAACTATATTGTACCCTTATTAGAACTAGTATAACACACTCAGGCATATAAGAATTCCACTTCCCACCAAAATTCAAAAAATTGAAAAATTCACCCAAGGAGCCCTTTTGCATAAAGGAAGGAACCAAATTTTTGGTACCTTGAAATCCGTGGGTAATCTGATTGTTAGGATCTTACAATCATTAGAACACCGCTAGGAAACCGTAAGAAAACCGCTAGGATAAGCGTAAGGCCTTGTTGTTTCGTCAACTTGAGCTCTTCATCCGAATCCTCCCCACTCACCATCTCATCTCCCATAAGGGATGACACAAGCCTAACCTTGGCTACTCCTACTCAATCACCCATTGTCATCACCACCCCAGCACCTACAAAAATACCAACCTCACCACCACCGGCACCTCTCCAAACATCCAAAACACCATTACCATCAAAGTCTCAAACCCTTATTCCTTTGGAGTTATTCTCCACACCTCCCACTTCTCCAAATCCTTTCTTGGAGGACTTGAAAGATTTGCATCCTAGGCCCAATCATCCACCACCATTGCCATCATTTGTCACAATTGAGCGGATCGCTCATGAGTCTCCTAGACCCTCGTTTGATCCAAACTCCCCGTTAGGGCCAAGACCTCTTCTCTTCCACCCCATTCACAAAGACATCCATGGTCCTTTGTACGGGGATAAACCACTCCCTACATCAATGTCCCCTCACATAGAGGATATTGAGGAGTCCATGTGGGATGATAATCCCACAAGAGAGGAGATTCAAGCGGAACTCCAACATATCCACCAATTCAAAAATATGGTGGATTCTCACCTAAGTGAGACTATGCAAATGCAAAATGCTTTGCTAGCCTCCATAATCACCAACCCAAACACCACCACCAACATCAACACATCTACCATTCCACCACCACCACCTCATCAACCATACTACCCACCTAGGCATGGTTGCTCAACTTGTGAGTAAACCGCCCAAACCATTGATCGGACCCGGGTAATGGTCCATGAATTCCAAGAAGAAATGAGGTTCATCCTCAATCACATCCTTGAGTGACTCAACGCTCTTTCTCATCCACAATCTCATTAGAATGGTCCTAGACTAGCTTTTCTAAGCATTTTTTTTATTTCTTTCTAGGATTTTCTTTTATTATTGTACCAAAACACTTCATTGTGTTCTCTTTTCATGGTTTTTAAATCATGAAATATTTTAACTAATGAATGGTGTTTTCTATATTGTTGGTGCTTATTACATAGTGTTTGGAAATGCTTGTGAATGATGATTATTACTAACAAATCTTTTTGTAGCTTTTTCACAATCCATGTATCTTCCCATTGGCACCCAATTTAGGGGGAGCTTTGATCAAGGGGAGATAATGTCTCGGGCTCATTATACATTCTGCATCGCATCTTCTTTTTGTTGAGACAAAAAGGGGGAGAAATATATAGAACTTGGTTATATTTGACTTTTCTGAAAAAGTCAAACTGCATACATTGACTTTCTGAAAAAGTCAAACATGATACTTCATTGGTAATACTTGACTTTCTGAAAAAGTCAACATCATGCCTCAACTAGTGAAGACTTTGACTTTCTGAAAAAGTCAAACATCATACACTTGCATTATCATTTCCTTTTCAAGTTCTAAAACTAATATTTTTATAACTCTTGCACAATCTTTGTATCTTTTATAAAAATAAAATTTATATTTTGTCCTCAACAAAAAGGGAGAGATTGTTAATACAAATATCGTCATTAAACGTTATTTCTATTTTTGATCTTTACCTAAGTTTTGTTAACGACAAAAGTAAATTTAATTTTTATAAAGCTTAAAGCTTGTCAAGTTTAATAGATATTAAAACAAGCTTTTTCAAACAATATCTTCATCATTTAAGCATTTACATTGTGACTAATCATATCTTAATATGAGTCTAAGCATAATGTATGATAGTAGTTTTTAGAATGCTTTAGTTTCTTAAAAACTAAAACATTACTTATGTATTTGCATATTTCTAAAAATAGAAAAACAACATATGACATCATGTGATGCATCATGGAAATCATTGGAAGATTTCATTAGATATTTTGTGTAGATTTGTACTCTTCATATCTTACACAATCTTGCATAGATATGGTTGACTTTGGCAAGATCTTGATATCTTGCTGTCAGACCCCGGCGGCACCAAAATGTATAATGGACGGAACCCTTTCAAGGGGTCCGCCGTCCGTGGTGCCTGCTGATGGTTTTGGCTATAAATAGCAAAGCCAAACCAAGTAGTTTTTCATCCCTTTCTATCATACTCTCATACATATCTTCTCTCTAATCTTTCTAACTCAGTTTCATATCATATTAGTGATCTCTTTTGTAGCAAAGAAGATCAAGTCACATTCAAGCTTCAACGAGATGTTGGAAGACTTGTTTGTTTAGTGTTGTATGATCTTATGTTGATTCATACTTCATTGTTGTACTTGTACTAAACTATCATAATCTTGTGAGTGTGAGTGGTTAGTATTTTAGTCCTCAAAATACATTGTGTGTGGGAGTGGTTGTACCCTTGGAAAGAACTCGACATTTAGCTTAGTGTCGGAAATAGTGTAAGCGAAGTGTAAAGGTTTCTCCACCGGTGAAAAGGAGCTTGTTGACTAGTGAAGTTAAACTCTCGAGTGTGAGACTCGGGGAGTGGAGTAGGGCAAGGAGAAAGAGTCCTTGTAGACCGAACCACTATAAACAACTTGTTTGTGGTTTGATCATTTCTTTCCTTATTTACTCATTACATATTACTTACATATTTCATCAACATATCTAAGATCAATATTAATTGATCTTTCAATAAGTTTCAAAACAAAGTTTTTAAGTGGTAAACTATTCAACCCCCCTACTAGTTTTCTACAATTGGTACCAGAGCCTCGTTGCTCAAGAATTTCTAAAATAATTTGTATTTTATAAACTTGAAACGATCCATGGATTCTGAAAACTTTAAAGAATGACAATCTATGCAAAGACCACCACTCTTTGAAACCAATGGATTTATCTATTGGAAAAACCGTTTTGAAACATATGTAAAATCAAAAGATATAGATCTTTGGTTTGTTATTGTTAAAGGGGATTTTAGTTCTACAACAAAGGATATTTTCTATTGATGAACAAAAGAAATTAATTGCTAAAAATAATGAAGCTAAAATGATGCTTTATAATGCTTTGCCTAGAAAAGAATATGAAAGAATTTTTATGTGTGAAACCGCCAAAGATATTTGGGAATCTTTGATTGTTACACATCAAAGTAATTCACAAGTCAAAGATAACAAAATTGATCTTCTTGTTCAACAATATGAACAATTTGTTATCCCTGAAGATGAAACCATTGATTGTGGCTTTGCTCGCTTTAATACTATTATTACATCACTTAAAGCACTTGATGAATCTTTTCGTAGTAAGAACTTTGTCAGGAAATTTCTTAGAGCACTCCATCCAAAATGGAGAGCTAAAGTGACCGCTATTGAAGAATCAAAAGATCTCTCAAAATTGTCACTAGACGAGCTAATCGGTAACCTCAAAGTACACGAACTGGTGATGGAGAAAGATTCGGAGATCATCAAAGGAAGAAGTAGAAGATCAAATCTGTTGCTCTAAAAGCAAAGGCGGAATCAAGTGATGATGACGAATCTTGCTCCGGTAGTGAAGATGAGGAGTATGTCATGGCCGTTAGAGACTTTAAGAAGTTCTTTAGAAGAAGAGGAAAGTTTGTAAGACAACCTCGAGAAGAAAAGAAGCCATTCCGAAAAGATCGGGATGACAAAAAGGGTAAAGGTGAAAGAAAGTGTTTTAGATGTGGTGATGCAAGTCATCTCATAGGAGAATGTCCCAAGCCACCTAAAAGCAAAACTCAACGAGCTTTTGTAAGTGGTGCTTGGAGTGATAGTGAAGATGATGAAGAGTCAAGCAAGGAAGAGATCGCTCTAATGGCACATGAGTCAAACGAGGTACATTCCGACTCTTCTTATTCTTCTATTGATGATGACACTTTGCAAAAACAATAGAATCAATTATGTGAGCTAAGTCTAAAAATCATAACTAAAAATAAATTTTTAAAAACCAAAAAGGAATTTTTGGAAAATGAAGTCTATGAGTTAAAAGAAAAAGCAAAATGACTAGAAAAAGGAAAAGCAAATGACGATGGTTGTAAATCATGTCAAGAGCTTAATCTTGAAATAGAAAAACTAAAGCTCACACAAGATGTTCTAATCGAACATAATTCTAAATTTAAAAGGTTTAACAAAAACATCGCTCTTGCCGATGAAATACTTAAATCCATAAAACACTAGGAGACATGAATGGGATAGGATTTAATGAGGTATTAATTCCAAAGAGTCAAAACAAAACGGCCGAAAAGGACGAACAATCTGTCAAAACTGCTGCAGTACAGCACGGACCAGACGGACCCAAAATAAGGGTTCCGTCCGTTGAACAAAATGGTGTCGTGGGTACTTCAGCAGGACAGAATGTTTGTGATACGAACCGTAATGAATTTGTCAAAGTAACAAAGAAAACCAAGGATAGTGTTAAACTAAAACCAGCTGTTACATCAGGAGTAGGACTTGCTAAAAATGAATTTAGATCAAAAACTACTCAACAACGATATAAAACACCTTTTGCCAAACGCCCCTTTCCTAAGAGCAACCACAACGTACAACCCAACTACCAACACAACGGTTGGAATCAAAACTTTTCTAGACCATATCAAACTCCAGATTACATGTCATGGAACTCTTACCCATCGTTTCCATACATGAATCAAATAAATAGTATGTTTAACCCAAACGAACCCATGAGATATTGGGGACCAAATGCTTGAGTTATTTGCTTCTTAGGTATGCTTGAAAGTTGGATTGAAACCTCATGAATGGATAAAAGATAGTGGATGCTCACGACACATGACGGGCAACAAAAGTCTCTTCTCATCATACCAAGAGTATGACAGAGGTAATGTCACTTTTGGTAGCAATCTCAAAAGAAAAATCATTGGCAAAGGTACGATCGCTCATAACTCCCTAACTATTGAAAATGTTGCTCATGTAAATAGGTTAGGATTTAATCTACTTAGTATTAGCCAATTATGTGATAAAAAGTATAAAGTACTATTTGATGAAAATGGTAGTAAAATACTAAAAGATGGTATCACTATAGCTAAAGGAGTTACGAAAAATAACATATACGTCATGAAAATAGATAAAACATCTAATGACAAACTTTGTCTAACAACGTTAGATGATAGCTCATCTCTTTGGCATAGACGCTTAGGTCACGCTAATATGAGACTTATACAAAACCTAACTTCAAAAGAGCTAGTTAGGAATTTACCAAAACTAAAATATGACCAACACTTTTGCGACGCTTGCAAAATTGGTAAACAAACCCATAGTAGTCATAAATCTAAAAATATGGTGTTCACATCTAAGTGTCTAGAGTTATTGCATATGGACTTGTTTGGTCCATCCGCTATAAGAAGCTACGGAGGCAACTTATACACTTTGGTCATAGTAGATGATTACTCAAGGTTTACTTGGACGTTGTTTTTGAAAACTAAAAATGAAGCTTTTGATAAATTTGAAATTCTTAGCAAGAAAATTCAAAATCAACTAGGTGTTAAAATTGTGTCGATCCGAACGGATCATGGTCGTGAATTTGACAACGAAACTCAATTTGGAAACTTTTGTGATACAAATGGTATAACACATAACTTTTCGGCTCCACGAACACCTCAATCAAATGGAGTAGTAGAACGTAAAAATAGAACAATTCAAGAAATGAGTAGAACAATGCTTAATGAACAAAAAATTCCTAAAAAGTTTTGGTGTAACGCGGTTGACACCTCTACATATATTTTAAATAGAGTCTTAATCCGTCCTTTCCTAAAAAAAACACCATATGAGCTTTATAAAGGTAAAAAGCCAACTTTAGGATATTTTAGAGTTTTTTGATGTAAATGCTTCATTCTTAATACTAAAGATTATCTCACCAAGTTTGACCCAAAGTCTTATGAAGGTGTATTTCTTGGTTATTCTCAAACTAGTAAAGCTTACATTGTTTTAAACAAAGAAACAATGATAGTCGAGGAATCGTTGAACATAACATTCGACGAAAGTCCACCTCCCTCTAAGACATCACCTTTGGTAGATGATGACTTAGTTGAAAGTCAAATGATAGAAAGTCAAGAAATAATTAAAAATAACAAGGAAGATGAACCATTAAATAAAGAGATTTTAAACATCAAAGAATCTAAAAGTCATCCTTTAGAAAAGGTCATAGGACAACTTAATCAAAGAACCTTAAGGTCACAAGCCCAAAATCAAAGTAATTATTTTTGTTTTGTATCCACCATTGAACCGAAAAATATAAATGAATCAATAAAAGATGAATCATGGGTAATTGCCATGCAAGAAGAGTTAAACCAATTTGTTAGAAATGATGTTTGGAAATTAGTTCCAAAACCCAAAGATCAAACTATAATTGGAACGAAATGGGTTTTTCGAAATAAAATGGATGAAAATGGTGTAGTATCTAGAAACAAAGCTAGGCTTGTTGCACAAGGTTATAATCAACAAGAAGGGATTGATTATGATGAAACTTATGCACCGATAGCTAGACTCGAATCTATTAGAATATTACTTGCTTATGCATGTGCTTATGACTTTAAATTATTTCAAATGGATGTTAAAAGTGCCTTTCTTAATGGGTTTATTAACGAAGAAGTGTATGTTGCTCAACCTCCCGGTTTTACCGACTTTGAGAAACCACATCATGTCTTCAAACTCAAGAAAGCATTATACGGTCTTAAGCAAGCACCAAAAGCTTGGTACGACCGACTTAAGACTTTTCTTATTGATAACAAATACACTATGGGATTAGTAGATAATACTCTTTTTACCAAGAAAAAGGAGTCACATATTATTATTGTTCAAATATACGTTGATGACATCATATTCAGATCAACTTGTCAAGAGCTATGTGATGATTTCTCTAAAATCATGCACGAAGAGTTTGAAATGAGTATGATGGGTGAATTAAATTTCTTTCTAGGACTTCAAATTAAACAACTAGAAGATGGCATATTTTTTAACCAATCTAAATATAAAAAAGATATGCTTAAGAAATTTGGTCTTGAAGATTCCAAACCAACTAAGACACCCATGTCCTCGGACACTAAACTCACCAAGGATGAGGAAGGTGAATCCGTAGATAACACTAAATATAGAGGAATGATTGGTAGCCTACTCTATCTTACGGCTAGTAGACCCGACATTATGTTTAGTGTTTGTCTATGTGCTCGCTTTCAAGAAAACCCAAAGGCATCACACTTAGAAGCTTTAAAAAGGATTTTTAGATACATTAAGGGAACAACGTGTTTAGGATTATGGTATCCCAAAGGAACGGGTGTAGAAACCATAGTGTATGCCGACTCGGATCATGCCGGTGACTATGTCGATAGAAAAAGTACAAGTGGTATTTGCACTTTTGTTGGACATTGTCTCACCTCATGGTTTGCAAAAAAGCAAACGGCTTTAGCCATCTCAACTACTGAAGCCGAGTACGTCTCAGCCGGAAAAGCATGTCAACAAGCTCTTTGGATGAAGCAAGCTCTCGTAGATTACGGAATTCATCTCAACGATATTGTTATACTTTGCGACAACAAAGGAGCCATCGATCTCAGCAAGAATCCCGTTCAACATGCTCGTACAAAGCATATTGAAATCCGTCATCACTTTCTTCGCGACAATGTTCAAAAAGGAAACATCTCAATTGAGAAAGTATCCTCCGAAGACAACATTGCCGACATCTTAACTAAGCCTCTTAAACGAGAACCTTTTAATCTTCTTAGACTTGGTTTAGGGTTAATGGAACCAAACATGTAGGATAAACATAGTCTAAAACATTAGAATAGTCAAAACAAAACAATTTTGTTTTGTATCTGCTACTGTAGCCACAGAACCAAACGACAACACGGACAGAACCAAAAACTTGGTACCATCTGGTCCGTGGTGACTACAGAAGCAAAACTGCTACCTACAAAACATCTTCTTCCTCAAAACTCACTTTACCAAAACGTGTAAACATTAAACCAAGCTCATTATTGACACCTTCTCACTCACTAATCACTGGAGATAACATCATTATAAGTATCCTAACTACATTTTATCTCTTAATTCTGAGTCTAGGATTCTTATTTGTGCACAAAATCATTACAAATCATTACATGGGGTTTATGTATACTTTTGTACTAAATATGAATTCAATTGGCAAATTGCATAACTAGTCATTAAAATTAGGTACTACATTATCATATTGCATAAACAAATCATGCTTCCGACTAATCAATAGATAATGACTATAAGGCCTTATTCAAATAACCAAACACCCCATGTCAAAAATTTTAAAAAGCTTCTCACTTGTAGGAAAACAATTCTTCATTGTTAATACAAATAGAAACGTTAGATTTTCATCACTTGCATGCTCTTGAATACTAAAGGTATTGCATAACTAATATCCATTCCCCGGTATATTCAAATGAAGCCACATTGAATTAGGAGCATTTGGGTTATCTCATGGTATTTACCAAACACCCCACTAAAACCATGTTTGTGCATAAAATGAGTCGAGATAACCGCAACTCCAAATCGTTTTCATATAGGCACACACTAGAACCAAAACGTTAAGTTTATTCTCATTTTTTAACATATTAATTCTTGCTCCTAGGAATAACCATGGTAGCTACAAAATTCTATGATCACAAGGACACCCTTGGCTACATTCCCAAACATCACAAAACCAAAGGACTTTCCAAGGAACAAGTAGAAATCTTTAAGAGTCTAGAATCAAGGTATTTCCATAAGGGTAGAACCATTCACCCATCTTTCATTGAAAATACTAATCTCCGTCAAGAACTAGCCGCCATTCAATTCGATTGTCTTCTTGACATCGATGAACCGATTTGTCCAAGGTTTGTGTTAGAGTTCTATGCTAGTGTGACCGGCTTCAGTGATGAAGATGATGATGAGTTTAGTATTAGGTTTAAAATCAATCAAAACGACTACACCATCTCCTTAACCAACTTTGCTCAATTGCTAGGAATTCCCAACCGAGGGACATGTGTCTACTCGGATAAGTGGTCACTCACAATTCTTGATGCAATCAATGACCGCTCTCTTCCCTACCGAACACCTCTAGCAAATAAGGATGTCATCCGTGAGCACCTATTTACCCCAAGGGGAGACACAACCCGAGTCACCCGAAAAGGAAAAGAAGTGAACCGAGATCCATATGGAATGGAGCTAAATGAACTTAATCCCGAATTTAGGAAATGGGAAGAACTACTTAGAGCCAACGTCATTAGCACCATAGGAAATAGGGATCACATCAATGCTTGTCTTTTCCATATGCTCTACAACTTGTCCACCCGTCAACCATTCAATTTAGCCTACTACATCGCTAGGAGAATGATTGATATTCCAACACAAGTGTTAATACAAATAAGCCGTAAAAACGTTTATTTATATTTTACGATCTTCTAATGTTTTGTCGATAACAAAAGTAAGATCATTTTAAGGAAACAAATAAAATACGTAAATGGTTTGAACTAATAGTTTTCTAACACACTTACGCTTTCACATAAAACACTAAAACAAGTATAAGTGATTTTATGATTTAGATACATATGTACAACAACTAGTGTTTACATATTGGGTTAAACATATACTTAAACTAAGTATACTAAAATGGGTAAAAACTAAGTGTATGCTAAATTGGGTAAATACAAGTATATACTAAATGGGTAAATACTAGCAAATGGTTTTTGACCCATGGTTTTATATATACCACTTAACCAAGTTCATTGTATCCTTAAGATACATTGTATCTAGAAAGAAAACCATGGATCAACCCATAACCCATAACCAAAAATACCCATGGGCAAAGAGGAGCGGACCACGGATCCCTAGCTTTGTGCTAGCCAGATCCCTTGTGGTAGGGATCCGTGGGATCCGGGGAAACAGTAGGATTTTTCCTCTATAAATAGTGAGCCATTTCTTCATTATTTCTCACCCTTCTCTAACATACTACTCCCCTGAGTTAAATCTCACTAACCTTAGATCCAAGAGATCTATGTTTGTAGTTTTGTCTTTGTGTGATCTTTTAGGTTTCTCTTAAAGGCAAGATCACCACCTTTGAAGTCGAGCAAACTCAAGTCCATGAGTTGCCATGCTTCCTCATCATCAAGGCTATTGAAGTCCTCTTGTTGATGATCCCTTTCTTTCTTCAAAGAAGTGTAGTGTTGAAGACATTAGTGAAAGATGTCTCAAGTGTCAAGACGAAGATATTAGTAAAGGGTATCTATCGTCTATAGGATAAGCACTTGTGGTAGGTGCTTAGAAGTCAAGACAAGAAGCATTAGTGAAAGGTGCTTAGAAGTGAAGACACAAGACATTAGTGAAAGGTGTCTTGTAGATCTAGTCAAAGGCATTAGTGAAAGGTGCCTTAGATGTACATTCGATATGGTGTGTTTCGATGTACTAGATAGACTAGCATTAGATCCAAGGATATTGATGTCCTTGATGATGTTGTAAATGAGTAGATCTCCTTTGGGATTAGTCGTTGGTGTAGTGTGGTAGTAGTTCCTCCATTGCAATGAAACTAGGTACTTAGCCTAGTACCTAATAAAGGGTAGGCGACGTTGTGAAGGTGTAGTTCACCTAAGGTGTGAAAGAACTCGGTGGTTAGCCTAGCACCGTATAAAGGGTAGGCGACGTTGTGTTAGGTGTGGTTCGCCTTGGTGTGAAAGAACTCGGTATTTAGCTTTGTACCGGAAAAAGGTTAAGCGACGTTGTGAAGGCTTCTCCGCCATAAGGAGATTGGTGTAGTGTTTACAAACTCTCGAGTAGGTGACTCGGGGAGTGGAGTAGGGCAAGGAAGGTGTCCTTGTAGCCGAACCACTATAAATACTCGCGTTGTGGTTTTGTGCTTCTTACTCTTATCTTTTCATTACATATCTTTATATGCTTGTTTATCAACATCCAACACTCACAACCAAATAGATTGACATAAGTCGATCTAAATAGTTTAAAAGGAAGTTTTAATTGGTAAAACTATTCAACCCCCCTTCTAGTTTTCCACAATTGGCATCAGAGCTTCGTTACCAAGTTTCTTTAAGTATATTGTACTTTAAAAACTTGATATGATCCATGGTTAATTGAAAACTACAAAGAAGGCTTTTCATAAAAACAAACACCATGTCTTTTAAAACTATATGTTTGGATGTTGATTTGATAACAACATTTTTCTTATTTAATTTTTTTTATTGCACTAATCTTCCTTGTCATGTTGATTAGTCAAAGCTCATACCCACCAAGCTTTAGGAGTTGCTTGGTAACAAGAATACCTTCCTTAATAAGGTATCTTAAACGCAAAGGAGCGGGAATAGTCTAAGTGACATTTGCTGTGTCATTTGTAAAGACATTCCTAAGTGCGCTAAAGGTGTGATTTTCTTTTTACTTTGCTTGATAATTAAGTATACCTAGTTAGGTATTTATATGATTATCTTTTGTGCAAATTACATGTTTTACTTGAAGCTTCATTAGGAAGCCTTTTTCTCACATACGTGTTCTATTTCTCGTATAAAGTCGTGGTATATAAAACCTATGTTTTGTTTCTTTTCATCCAATAAAAAAAAATACGAATTTCAAAAAAATTCCTCCTTCCCCATAAAAACTCCCACCGTCGACCACTTTATCAAACCCTCATTTTTTCAAATCTTCCAATTTCAAAATTTTCTCTCATTCAAAAACTTCATCTTCCTCCTCATTCCATCTCAATCGAAATCAAGAAGATCCGTCATAAACATGGTTTACATCGCACTCGTGCTCATTGCCCTAACACTCATCGCACTTGTGTTCCCTATGATGAAGTTCTCATACGGAGACATTTACTTTGTGTTGTTAATCTATATTGGGGTCATATACCCGATCCTTTGTATCATCCTTAGTATTGAAATGCAATATTATTAATCTAGTTTATCTAGGTTACTATTATGTGTTTATCATTCCTTTTGATTTATATGTTTTATATTTTTGTGATACATTAGAGGTCATGTATGCATGCTAAAAGAAAATGTAGAATAAAACATATCTCGTGGTATAAAAACTGTAAAACCTTTTATCAAATCTGTGTCTGTTACTACAGATCCACGGATCCCGGAAGATATACTAGCCGGATCCCTTTTGTAAAGGAACCGTGGGATCCGTCCTACTGGAAAACAGTTTTCATGCAAGATTAAAAACCACTATCTTTCTAAAAGTAATAATCCACTAGAATTTCAAAACCATGAGTTAGTTAAGTGTTAAATACCATTGTTAATAAAATCTAGTAAAAACGTTAGATTATTATAGGTTGACCATAAAAACATCACCTCCTATTAACCCATCACTTCTATAGGTTCAACTATGACGCATGAATACGATTTTGATTTTTCACTCACTAGCGTCTACACCCCGAACATCTCCCTTGAGCCCAACACACCTGGCAATCATGTCCGTGGGTTCAATAATCTCGAAAACCGTCACTTCCATGAAGGACGTATTGTAGACACCTCTCTACAATTCGAAGAAGGTATCAATACCTCCTTCCGAGCAATAGGACTAGAATGTCTTCTTGAGATCAACGAGAAGATATGTCCAAGGTTCATAATGGAATTATTCCGTCAAGTCGAACTCGTTCGTAACGAGGATCGCTCTCTATCTCTTTGGTTTTACATCAAAAACCAAAAGTTCACTCTAACCCTTGGGTATTTTGCTCACATTCTCCGGATTCCAAATCATGGACAAAGTGCCTTCAACAAAGATTGGTCTCTTGATTCTCTCTTCAATTTTCGTGAAGAAAATAGTCCATGTTGTTCACACATACCCTCTCTGGAAGATTTAAATCGCATAATATGCAAACCTCGACCATATTACTCCAATCCAAACATTATCCATACACGGGATATCCGAGAAGAGTACAAGCCTCTTACTCTCATTCTACGTGAAAATGTTTGGAGTCTTAGGGGAAATCGAGATATTCTTCCCGCTTGTTGTGCTCACATGTTGTACTGTTTGCTAACACAACAACCATACAATCTCGCCTACTTCTTCGCAAGGCGAATTGCAAATCTTCAAGGCTCCAAGAATAAACTCATCCCTTATGGAATGTTCTTGACACGCCTCTATCACAATGTTATGCACTTCCATCCTCAATTTCAAAGTCCGTTGTACGTACTTGTGAACAAGATGATGGAACCGCTAAACATATCTCTCATGAAGACTTTCTTCATTCTTGATTCCACCAATACCCATCAATCACATAATGATCCTCCTAGCGAAGACACTCAAGGAACCTAGAATAGTCAAATAGGATCAATTCTACTCTACTCATTATTTATCAATGTAATCCTATTTCTTTCATGAAATAAAACATCTTACATTTGATATCCTAGTTTTAGAACTCCTTTAAACAAAACTTAGAATATAATGCATTGTCAAGATCATTGCATACCTTTAGTAAAGGTTCTGTCTAGCAGATAGACGGATCCCAAATGTTGTACTAAACGGATCCCTACATCTAGGGAACCGTGGGATCCGGCAAAACAGAAAATGCAATTGCAAGCATTGTATGTCAAACACATCCTTAGAACACCTCACACTAAGCTAAACATAGTGTCTTAAGGTAGATTAAGACTTTATCAAGATAGGTTGATCTTTCCTACTCATTCCAACTCACATAGAACACACTCTAAGATATTCATAGATCTATCACTTTGTTTTAATCCATCACTCTTCCGCTCTCAAAACTCACACTCCATATTTTTACCCTTCACATCTAGGTTAAAAATCTTTTATAACAAAATTGATCATAAATCAATCTCACCTCAAAATTGATCAAAGTTGATCAAATCCTAGTTTTCCCATCTCAAAACCATTAGGATATTTTCCAAAACACAATCCTAAGTCACAACCTCATTTCTAGGATCAGTTAGCTTCAATTGACACTCTCTTCTTTAGTATCATCCTTGCTCATCCATTGGTACTCATGAAAGTTCCAAATCCTTCCACAAAAGACAATCATTAGCTATATCACTCACCACCTTCAAATACTTAAGCACCCCTTCATTTAAGACACTTAGGAAGACTGAAACACTCAAGATGTTATAGGTTTTAGATTTTAGAAATATCATTTCCACTCTTTCATAGCTACTGATAGCCGGATCCCTAGGATTAGCCTAGACGGATCCCTCTGAGAAAGGAACCATGGGATCCGGATGACAGTTTATGTCAAACATAGCTAAAACAATCATTTCAACTTATCTTCCTAACTCAAACACTCCATCTCATCTTAAATGAGTTCCTAGATCAGTCCAACCTCTGAAGTTGACTCTTGTGCATGTCAATCATCACACTCCAATGAATCCTAGTGGATTAAAGCTTAGATGCACTTGCCAAATCTCTTAGTTTATAAACCACCTTGTTAGGACCTCCATAGTCATCACTCTCACTCTAACCTTCAGCTCTTGAAAACATTTCATCATGAGAAAAACCCCAAGTAGTAACTTATCCAACAAAGAACCACCCATGAAAAAGGCTCGTGTTATACACGAAATCTCCTCAACCGAATCATCTCCCGTCAAACCAACAAATGAGAGAATCCTTCATCATCCAATCAAACCAATTCCTAAAAGGATAGTACCCACAAAACTACCTATGCCTAACACCACCATACCTCCTAGGCCAAACAATATCATCTCCACTAAACCATCACCATTGGTTCCTAGAAATATTTCATTTACTTCACCACTTTCATCACCACACCTCTACAATTTAGAGGACTTGCCTCCTAGGCCGTCTCATCCGCTTCCGCCGACAACATTCTCCTCATTAGGAGGAATAATGATTCAAAATCAAGGTGTTGAGTCAACACTTGCTCCGGCTTCCTTTTCGCCGTCTCCATCATATAATCCTATATGGATTATGAGAAATCATCAAAGTCAACCACCCGACCATATGGAAGTTGACACTTCCTTACCAACACCATCTTTCTTGGTCGAGGCATTCTCAAATGCACCTCCACCAATCCCTCCATCGTTTGAAGCCCCGCAAGCCGCTTCACTTGATCCTTCGCATCAAGCCATTTTATTTCCTCCACCACCACTACCTAGCCATAACAAAGATTGCTATCATTGTCAACATGTTGAAAGTTTGATACATGAAGTACGAGAAGACCAACGTTTCATGTTCTATCATCTCCTCGAACGTTTCGACGAGATCAAACCTAAACAAAACTTGAGCTAGAAGATTTTAGTGATGTCCTAACATCAAGTGTTAGATATTCTAGAAATTCCTAGTCATGTATTGTCTATTTTCTTATTTTTAGAGTCATGTATATCATAACTCTTGTTTTATTAAATGGAATTACATGCTACTTGTTATTTTTCTGAGAATATGTATTCATATCTCATCTATGTGAAAACATTACTTGTTATATCACCTTTGCTGATTTTAGTCATCAGCCAGACGGATCCCTCAGTATTGACTAGACGGATCCCTACTAAGAGGGAACCGTGGGATCCGTGAAGTCAGAAAGTTTTTTTTTTTTTTTTTTTTTTTTTTTTTTTTTTTTTTTTTTTTTTTTCACATTTGCAGGAAATTGTGAATTATACTTGTTTTCAAACCCTTGTTTTGCAGTTATTCAATTAACACATAAAGAATTTAACATCCTAAAGCTAGGGGAGCTTGGTGTCAAAACGACACGTTGCAAAATTACTTGCAACCTTTGATTTAAATTTCATGACTTCCCGTTGCAATTATTGCAATAATCTAGGGGGAGCACACCCGTCACATTGACGTAATCTTTTGCATAAGTTAGTTGCAAATGAACTAGATTAGAATTAGTTTCTTGACGCCCTTACTTAGGGATGGACTCGTCAAGGGGGAGTAACGACGAGATCCTTTCCCGTTACTTGCTCTCTATTTCTTTTTCTTTCCTTTCACATGTTTTTCATAAAAACGATGTGTTGCTTTCTTTCAAACACTTTTTGTTTCGACAAAAAGGGAGAGAAGAAAGTAAAAACTACAAATTCAAACTTTTACGAATTTTAGCTTTTCCTTAAAATAATCTTATGTTTTGTCATCAACAAAAAGGGGGAGATTGTTAATACAAATAAGCCGTAAAAACGTTTATTTATATTTTACGATCTTCTAATATTTTGTCGATAACAAAAGTAAGATCATTTTAAGGAAACAAATAAAATACGTAAATGGTTTGAACTAATAGTTTTCTAACACACTTACGCTTTCACATAAAACACTAAAACAAGTATAAGTGATTTTATGATTTAGATACATATGTACAACAACTAGTGTTTACATATTGGGTTAAACATATACTTACACTAAGTATACTAAAATGGGTAAAAACTAAGTGTATGCTAAATTGGGTAAATACAAGTATATACTAAATGGGTAAATACTAGCAAATGGTTTTTGACCCATGGTTTTATATATACCACTTAACCAAGTTCATTGTATCCTTAAGATACATTGTATCTAGAAAGAAAACCATGGATCAACCCATAACCCATGACCCATAACCAAAAATACCCATGGGCAAAGAGGAGCGGACCAGGGATCCCTAGCTTTGTGCTAGCCGGATCCCTTGTGGTAGGGATCCGTGGGATCCGGGGAAACAGTAGGATTTTTCCTCTATAAATAGTGAGCCATTTCTTCATTATTTCTCACCCCTCTCTAACATACTTCTCCCATGAGTTAAATCTCACTAACCTTAGATCCAAGAGATCTATGTTTGTAGTTTTGTCTTTGTGTGATCTTTTAGGTTTCTCTTAAAGGCAAGATCACCACCTTTGAAGTCGAGCAAACTCAAGTCCATGAGTTGCCATGCTTCCTCATCATCAAGGCTATTGAAGTCCTCTTGTTGATGATCCCTTTCTTTCTTCAAAGAAGTGTAGTGTTGAAGACATTAGTGAAAGATGTCTCAAGTGTCAAGACGAAGATATTAGTAAAGGGTATCTATCGTCTATAGGATAAGCACTTGTGGTAGGTGCTTAGAAGTCAAGACAAGAAGCATTAGTGAAAGGTGCTTAGAAGTGAAGACACAAGACATTAGTGAAAGGTGTCTTGTAGATCTAGTCAAAGGCATTAGTGAAAGGTGCCTTAGATGTACATTCGATATGGTGTGTTTCGATGTACTAGATATACTAGCATTAGATCCAAGGATATTGATGTCCTTGATGATGTTGTAAAGGAGTAGATCTCCTTTGGGATTAGTCGTTGGTGTAGTGTGGTAGTAGTTCCTCCATTGCAATGGAACTAGGTACTTAGCCTAGTACCTAATAAAGGGTAGGCGACGTTGTGAAGGTGTAGTTCACCTAAGGTGTGAAAGAACTCGGTGGTTAGCCTAGCACCGTATAAAGGGTAGGCGACGTTGTGTTAGGTGTGGTTCGCCTTGGTGTGAAAGAACTCGGTATTTAGCTTTGTACAGGAAAAAGGTTAAGCGACGTTGTGAAGGCTTCTCCGCCATAAGGAGATTGGTGTAGTGTTTACAAACTCTCGAGTAGGTGACTCGGGGAGTGGAGTAGGGCAACGAAGGTGTCCTTGTAGCCGAACCACTATAAATACTCGCGTTGTGGTTTTGTGCTTCTTACTCTTATCTTTTCATTACATATCTTTATATGCTTGTTTATCAACATCCAACACTCACAACCAAATAGATTGACATAAGTCGATCTAAATAGTTTAAAAGGAAGTTTTAATTGGTAAAACTATTCAACCCCCCCTTCTAGTTTTCCACAACAAGGATCGGTTGCTCTTCCATACGGGATGCTTCTCACCCGTCTCTATAGAGCCTTTGCACCAATTCCACCAAGCCCAAAAGGGATGCACCTTCACTATGAGCTCATCCCTCACATCTTGTTCCTTTGAGTGATGAACGAGTTGCTAAGACAAAAGGCAAGAGAGCAAAACCTCCAACTCCATCATCATCATCATCAAATAGCTCCGATGATGGTCTTCCAAACTCTCGCCTTCCACCTCATGAGTATTATGAATCTCTTCCCGAGATTGAGAATGAATCAGCGGAGTTCAAACAAACCAAGGGGATGTTCAAGTGCCTTGGTAGAATGATGACCAAGATCTACAAAAAGTTGGATAAGTGAGAATCGTTTTAAGGAGTGTTTGGAACAATACATTATCTATAATGTTTTATACAATTTGGTTGTTTTTATCTTGTAGGATGATAATATAACTCGAAACAATGATGTATGCTAGCAATCTTATGCAGGGGGATAGCACAAGTATGCTATCAAATTTTACCCATTTTCACTATAATGTGAAAATCACTTGGCCTTGCTCAAAATCTATGCTCCATTATATTTGTGCATGTGTTATTTACTTTTCCTAACTAGAAATGTTTAATGTCACATGTTTTGAGTAAAATTTCAGGTTTCGGAAATGTCCCCGACACTTGAAAATACACTCTGTGAACTTTTTTGGTCTGCACGGATCAGACGGCACCAACGTTTTGGTTCCGTCTGTTATAAGAAATGGTACCGCCGTACCTGTACAGGCGGACCAGACGGCACCCTTTTAAGGGTTCCGTCCGTGTAAAATTTTGGTGTCGTGGATCCTACATGTAACTTTCTGAATTTCGGTTCTTTCGACATTCCAAATTACCATATAATGCTTGTAAGTCAATCTTAGCTAGATTGTACCCTTATTAGAACTAGTATAACACACTAAGGCATATAAGAATTCCACTTCCCACCGAAATTCAAAAAATTGAAAAATTCACCCAAGGAGCCCTTTTGCATAAAGGAAGGAACCAAAATTTTGGTACCTTGAAATCCGTGGGTAATCTGATTGTTAGGATCTTATAATCATTAGAACACCGCTAGGAAACCGTAAGAAAACCGCTAGGATAAGCGTAAGGCCTTGTTGTTTCGTCAACTTGAGCTCTTCATCCGAATCCTCCCCACTCACCATCTCATCTCCCATAAGGGATGACACAAGCCTAACCTTGGCTACTCCTACTCAATCACCCATTGTCATCACCACTCCAGCACCTACAAAAATACCAACCTCACCACCACCGGCACCTCTCCAAACATCCAAAACACCATTACCACCAGAGTCTCAAACCCTTATTCCTTTGGAGTTATTCTCCACACCTCCCACTTCTCCAAATCCTTTCTTGGAGGACTTGAAAGATTTGCATCCTAGGCCCAATCATCCACCACCATTGCCATCATTTGTCACAATTGAGCGGATCGCTCATGAGTCTCCTAGACCCTCGTTTGATCCAAACGCCCCGTTAGGGCCAAGACCTCTTCTCTTCCACCCCATTCACAAAGACATCCATGGTCCTTTGTACGGGGATAAACCACTCCCTACATCAATGTCCCCTCACATAGAGGATATTGAGGAGTCCATGTGGGATGATAATCCCACAAGAGAGGAGATTCAAGCGGAACTCCAACATATCCACCAATTCAAAAATATGGTAGATTCTCACCTAAGTGAGACTATGCAAATGCAAAATGCTTTGCTAGCCTCCATAATCACCAACCCAAACACCACCACCAACATCAACACATCTACCATTCCACCACCACCACCTCATCAACCATACTACCCACCTAGGCAAGGTTGCTCAACTTGTGAGTAAACCGCCCAAACCATTGATCGGACCCGGGTAATGGTCCATGAATTCCAAGAAGAAATGAGGTTCATCCTCAATCACATCCTTGAGCGACTCAACGCTCTTTCTCATCCACAATCTCATTAGAATGGTCCTAGACTAGCTTTTCTAAGCATTTTTTTTATTTCTTTCTAGGATTTTCTTTTATTATTGTACCAAAACACTTCATTGTGTTCTCTTTTCATGGTTTTTAAATCATGAAAAATTTTAACTAATGAATGGTGTTTTCTATATTGTTGGTGCTTATTACATAGTGTTTGGAAATGCTTGTGAATGATGATTATTACTAACAAATCTTTTTGTAGCTTTTTCACAATCCATGTATCTTCCCATTGGCACCCAATTTAGGGGGAGCTTTGATCAAGGGGGAGATAATGTCTCGGGCTCATTATACATTCTGCATCGCATCTTCTTTTTGTTGAGACAAAAAGGGGGAGAAATATATAGAACTTGGTTATATTTGACTTTTCTGAAAAAGTCAAACTGCATACATTGACTTTCTGAAAAAGTCAAACATGATACTTCATTGGTAATACTTGACTTTCTGAAAAAGTCAACTGCATACTTTGACTTTCTGAAAAAGTCAACATCATGCCTCAACTAGTGAAGACTTTGACTTTCTGAAAAAGTCAAACATCATACACTTGCATTATCATTTCCTTTTCAAGTTCTAAAACTAATATTTTTATAACTCTTGCACAATCTTTGTATCTTTTATAAAAATAAAATTTATATTTTGTCCTCAACAAAAAGGGGGAGATTGTTAATACAAATATCGTCATTAAACGTTATTTATATTTTTGATCTTTACCTAAGTTTTGTTAACGACAAAAGTAAATTTAATTTTTATAAAGCTTAAAGCTTGTCAAGTTTAATAGATATTAAAACAAGCTTTTTCAAACAATATCTTCATCATTTAAGCATTTACATTGTGACTAATCATATCTTAATATGAGTCTAAGCATAATGTATGATAGTAGTTTTTAGAATGCTTTAGTTTCTTAAAAACTAAAACATTACTTATGTATTTGCATATTTATAAAAATAGAAAAACAACACATGACATCATGTGATGCATCATGGAAATCATTGGAAGATTTCATTAGATATTTTGTGTAGATTTGTACTATTCATATCTTACACAATCTTGCATAGATATGGTTGACTTTGGCAAGATCTTGATATCTTGCTGTCAGACCCCGGCGGCACCAAAATGTATAACGGACGGAACCCTTTCAAGGGGTCCGCCGTCCGTGGTGCCTGCTGATGGTTTTGGCTATAAATAGCAAAGCCAAACCAAGTAGTTTTTCATCCCTTTCTATCATACTCTCATACATATCTTCTCTCTAATCTTTCTAACTCAGTTTCATATCATATTAGTGATCTCTTTTGTAGCAAAGAAGATCAAGTCACATTCAAGCTTCAACGAGAAGTTGGAAGTCTTGTTTGTTTAGTGTTGTATGATCTTGTGTTGATTCATACTTCATTGTTGTACTAAACTATCATAATCTTGTGAGTGTGAGTGGTTAGTATTTTAGTCCTCAAAATACATTGTGTGTGGGAGTGGTTGTACCCTTGGAAAGAACTCGACATTTAGCTTAGTGTCGGAAATAGTGTAAGCGAAGTGTAAAGGTTTCTCCACCGGTGAAAAGGAGCTTGTTGACTAATGAAGTTAAACTCTCGAGTGTGAGACTCGGGGAGTGGAGTAGGGCAAGGAGAAAGAGTCCTTGTAGACCGAACCACTATAAACAACTTGTTGTGGTTTGATCATTTCTTTCCTTATTTACTCTTTACATATTACTTACATATTTCATCAACATATATAAGATCAATATCAATTGATCTTTCAATAAGTTTCAAAACAAAGTTTTTAAGTGGTAAACTATTCAACCCCCATTCTAGTTTTCTACACAAAGCATTAGGCCTAAGAGCATGAGGTATGGTAACTAAGCCATTTCTCTTCACTTAGGCCCACGGATGCCACATCATTTCAACACACCCACTTAAAAATACCCCTCATTCACAACTAACCTGAACCTCTTCACTTGGGCCCCACCCACCCACCCTCATTTTATTTCTTTTCCATTGAGCCCAACGAATATATTTCAAAAAATCTTTTGTCTTATTTGTGTTGTGGGAGCAGCGAAGAGGAGAGTTGCGAGTGGAGGTGGTGTTGTGGCGAGCTTCGGCGGCGAGTGGCGAGGCTTCCACCTCAGACCGGCGAGCCTCCCTCGTTGCCATACCTCATGCTCTAAATCTTGTGATTTAGTTGTTTTATAATAAAGCCAACCCTAGACAACCAACTTTTAAAGTGTTTTGAGTAAAGAGTTTTTTAACACAGAACGTTTTGCATACCATGCTTGTTTGCCAACAAGCTTTTAGACTCGATAAATAGTTCAATAGTGTTGCACAACTATTTTAGCAAACGTTTATTTTGAAACAAAAAACTATTAAGTCTTCTACTATTCTTGTTACCGTTAGTTTTATCAAACATTCACAGATAAGTTAAAAACTTAAAATAGATTTTGTAATCCTTCATTTCCTTGAAAGCTTGGAATATCCACTCTCTTAATTAACTACTTAATTAGAAACCGACAATTTAATTCATTTTACCATGGCATTAAGCATCCAATGAAATCACTAAACAGTAAATTAAGCTAGATTAATGACACCATTAATTATGAATACCCCCTCTCAACCATCTTCTTTAAACAAACAACAATTTGTGGGTCACCACTCTCTTTCGTGTTTTTAATTTTCTTGATCCCAAATTCAACACTTCTTTGATCACAATTACAACATCCCATCTTTTATTAAAAGTTTTAATTTAATTGCGTGATCTTTTACATATTCTCTTTTCATTTTTAGGGCATATCAAAAGAGGGGTTTTTTCTCTGTTGAATCTTTTGCAAAATTGAGTTTGACCCTTTTCAATTGAAGCGATTTTATGAAATGGGTATGTGTTAGTTTTTTCATTAGTGTCAAAAATTATATAAATTTTTGGTAAGATTGTGTTTTTTGCCATTTTTTTGGTCATATTTATTAATTGTGTGAATCTGAGCTAAAAAGAATATAAACCAATTTGTAATCATGTCTAAGTTTGATGCTTTTTGCCTTCAAGAAGTCAGATTAGGTAGTTTTAGGTGTTTTTTGAAGTAATGTAGAAAAAAGATTAAATTTATATATAAATTTGTTAAGAGTGAAAGATGAGGTTTTTTAGTCTTATGGGGAATTCATTTGGATGCTCAGCATCTGGTGAAAGACTTGTGTCAGCTGCAAGAGATGGTGATGTTCAAGAAGCTAAAGCTTTGCTTGAATATAACCCGAGACTTGCTCGATATTCGACTTTCGGTGTTCGGAATTCGCCGCTGCATTACTCTGCAGCTCAAGGGCATCATGAGGTATATCATATATGTTTAGAATTGCTTAATGTGTTTTTGATGCAACATGTTAATAGTTTTGAGGGTAATTTTGGGAGTGTTTGTATGTTGAAATAGCAGTTTTGAATAATCGGATCTAAATAAGCAGTTTTGACTGTGTCCGGGAATGCGGTGGAATAAGCAGTTACAAATAATGAGGCAATTTAGGCTTATTCCAAACTAAGTTACCTAATCAGATAAAATGCCTCAAGGAGTTTTGGTTTGGCAAACCCATATACCTCATTGAATTTTGACTCAACAAGTTGAAGTTACGGGTAATTGTGATTGATAATAATGCTTATTGTTGTTGTTTGTTGTCAGATCGTTTCACTTTTGATCGAATCTGGGGTTGATATTAATCTCAGGAACTATCGCGGGCAGGTTAGCATTAGTTGATTGATCATACTTGCAATATTATTAACATGTATAAGGATTGTAAATTTATATCATATGTTTCTTGTTGAATAGACTGCTTTGATGCAAGCTTGTCAGTATGGTCATTGGGAGGTGGTTCTGACCCTGGTTCTTTACAAAGCAAATGTATGAGTTTGGTTCTCAATAGCAATAGATCATGATGTTTACATTTGGAAAAAAAAGTTAAATTAGGCTAATGAAGTCATATTGATTATAGATCCACAAAGCTGATTATCTAAACGGAGGTACTGCATTGCACTTGGCTGCTCTTAATGGACATTCACGGTGCATTCGGATCCTCCTTGCTGACTATGTCCCTAGTATTTCTGATTTCTATAATCTCGTCAGCAGAAAATCCAGAATGGAAGAATTTGTCTCGGAACTAGATGAAGGGTATGGTTCAAGAATGTTTATGAGAATTTTTAGTATCTTGTGATTTATGGGATTTTGAAACTCTTTGATTTTTTATAAATAGCTCCCTTTATGAGACGATCAATAGACCTGCTGATGGAGGTGTAACGGCTCTTCATATGGCTGCTCTTAATGGACACGTTGATAGTTTACAGTTACTCATTGACCTAGGGGCTTCTGTAAATGAAGTCACTATGGAAGATGGCACTACTATTGACTTGATTGGTAACTTTTTAATCTTTTAATGTCATCAAAATTCATGATATTGTAAATATTTTTTTGATGCAAGTATTGTAATAATTATTAAAATAAACTGTCGTCTTTCAGGTGCAGGAAGCACACCCCTTCATTATGCTGCCTGCGGTGGAAATGCACTATGTTGTCAAGTATGCTTTTTGGTCTTTGAAAATGTGTTTCTCTAAGCCTTAAAATCGTTGACTCATGTATGTGTTTTTTTTGTATGCTTCAGATTCTGATAGCTAGGGGAGCAAGTCTAGATGCTGAAAATGCGAAAGGGTATGATTGTCTTCTACTAGGGCCATTGTTTTTGGATAATTTTTTATTTATTTATCATTTTGTCTAAATAGTAACAATTTCTGCTTTTAAAGATGGACCCCTTTAGCCGTTGCTCGTTCATGGCATAGAGACTGGCTCGAGGAGGTCTTGGTAGAACCACAAGGAGAGGCACCTACACCTTCACCTTACTTGTGTCTTCCTCTTATGAGTGTTGTCAAGATTGCCAGGTAAATCTACTTCAAAAGCTTCTTGATTTTAATGTGTACTTTTGACTTTGTCTTGTTGACCCTATAAATATTGATGAATTTGAGTTTTATGTTTTCATATTGTTTTTTGGATGTACAGAGAGTGTGGATGGAGCGATGATTCACTTTCCACTTGCGCTGACCCCTGTGCTGTTTGTTTGGAAAACAAGTGTGCCATAGCTGCTGAAGGTAATGCATACCTCAAATTCTAGTTATTTAGCTGAAAACAAGTGTTTGATGAGAATAGTGTTAGGATCTCTACGTAGCCCGCATGCCCAACATATAAGCCCCATGCGGTTCCTCTATAAAACCAATTGGTAATAGAGGGGTGTAACCCATCAACCAACAAATATAACATATATGTGGGGCTGGGTATATAACATAGAGGTGGGCAGGTGCCATTCTCGGCCCATTTACTTTCAAATGGGATGATTTGAGATATGTTTCATCTGTAACGGGTCAAACGAGCAAAAATGTCAGTTAAAAAGGCGCTAAAAGTTTATTTATACCTGTAATTTTCACGCTAATTATTTTTGAAAAAGTTATGTTTTGGGGCAGCAACTCTTAGACAACCCAACCTGTTTTGTTACCCGTTACCATTAGGGGTGAGCAAACGACCCGAACGGACCGGACCGACCGAGACCGGACCGACCACATTCGGTCCGGTCCTCGGTCTATGCATTTGGGCTAATTCGGTCTTCGGTCCGGTCGGTCCGGACCACAAACCGACTATTTTGGCCTTAGTAGACTCCAAACGGTCCAGTCCGACCGACGGATCAACCGAGACCGGACCGGACCGGACCGACCACGTTCGGTCTCGGTCTCGGTCCCGGTTTTTACCTTAATTCGGTCTTCGGTCTTGTCAGTCCGGTCCGGTCCCGGACCGATGCTCACCCTTAGTTACCATACCTTCCCATTTTGCCAACCCCAATTTAATAGCACATTATTTCAATCTTTGGGAATGAGTCTTGATCTGAGTTATCTACACCAGGTTGTTTTCATGAATTCTGCACTCGTTGTGCATTATATCTTTGTTCCACGAGCAGTGCCGCTAATGCCTCCCAAGGACCTCCAGGCTCGATCCCCTGCCCTCTCTGCCGGCAAGCTATAATCTCATTCAAGAAGCTTCCTGGCACCAGACCACTTCTCGGGATATCACGAACAAGCTTACCACTATCCTTTTTCACATGTGCTACTTTGACCGATGATACTGATCACATTTCACTTGATACAACTCCGTTATGCAAGCCTGATTTCCCATCTCCTCTGAGATCTTTGAGTTGCCAAAAGTTTCCATCAATGAAACTGGGCTCGACTCTTTGCATGGGAGCTTCAGACGCAAGCCCGTCGTTGGCTCGAACATCGGTTGACCGTGGTCGATACGGGAGATCTAGTTTTCGGAGGTCACTTTCACTTTCTGAAAGCAGAAGATCATGGTTATGTTCATTGAATCAATCAGTAGAAACTGGTGGTGGATACTGAATGTGAAAAGTTCGAAAAAAAAAAAAAAAAAAAAAAACAGAAAGAAATATGAATATACTTTGCAAAACCTTTTTGATTTTGGAATGAAAGAGTTTGATCTTTTGCTTTGTTATTTTTCTAGAAAAAAGAACTGAAATTTTCAAGGTAGAAACATTTTTACTTTGATTTCAGTAATTTGTAATTAGGTGAATTTCGAATTGAAATTCCCTATTTGTGATTGATGTCACTGGAACTATTGATGACTGAGTTTGGTTTTGTATTTATTTTGTATGTTTTGAATTGATAGTTAGATATTTATGTAAATTAATGTATTTAATTAGTACATGTGAATAAATTGTTTCATGAGATTTTCTTAGTGCTTTATTTTCTGCATTCTTTTTGATAAAGAATATTATGTATATCATATCTAGTAAGTTTTTACTTTTACACTGTGTTTTCGAGTTTTTGATTAAAGAAAAGAAAATGAAATGTGAGAAAAGAAAAGTAAAGAAAAAGAAGAGTGAAAAAATTTCATGTTTTTGAGTTGAAAAATAAGAGGAATGAAAGAAAAGATTGAAATAAGGTTTTGTGTTTTTGAGTTAAAAAATAAAAAGTGAAAAGAAAATGGTGGACCAATATTTTAAAGTTTTAAAGTTTAAAAAGTAAGAATAAATTTTGTCATTTGACATGCAAGGCTTTAATCTACTACATTCTTCTATTTTTGGGAAGAAAGTTTTACTTACATTTTTTCTTCAAATTTTCTTCAATAGATTCATTTTCCTCCCTTAAAAAAATGGAGAATACAAGTTCTTCACAGTTTCTTTTTAGAAAAAATTACACATTTGGTCCTTGTGGTTTGCTCATATTTCAAGTTTAGTCTCTAAGTCGTTTTAATTACACCAGATATACCTATTTTTGAAACCTTGCACTCATTTAGTCCCTATTTTGGATGGGCGTTAGTGCAGTCCGTTAAGTGTTTTGCGCTGTTAGTCATTCGCTAATAAATTTTGCACCGTTAGTCCTTATTTTTTAAAATATAGTTTTCCCATGTTAGTCCCTCAGTTAATAATAGTTATCGCCCGATTTTTTACGTTTTTGTCCGTTTTTATCCGTTTTCGTTCGTTTTTATCCATTTTCCCTATTTTTTTTTTCCGTTTTTCGTCATTTTTTTACGTTTTTATCCCTTTTCGTCTGTTTTTATATGTTTTCGTCCGTTTTTATCCGTTTTTGTCTGTTTTTTTATCCGTTTTCGAACGTTTTTTTACGTTTTTATCCGTTTTTGTCTGTTTTTTATCCGTTTTTTGTCTGTTTTTTTTTATAAAAAACGAACGAAAAAGGATAAAACAATAAAAAAACGGATGAAAACGGGCGAAAACGGAAAAACATGAATGAAAACGTAAAAAAACAGGCGAAAACTGATAAACAACGAACGAAAACGGATAAAAACGTAAAACAACGGGAGAAAACGGAAAAAAACAGACAAAAACGTACATAAACTGGCGAAAACGGATAAAAACGGGCGAAAACGAATAAACAACGAACGAAAAAGGATAAAAATAGACAAAAACGTAAAAAAAAGGTGCGAAAACGTAAAAAAACAGACGAAAACGGATAAAAACAGACAAAAACGTAAAAAAAAGACAAAAACAGATAAAAAAGTAAAAAAAAGGGCGAAAACGGAAAAAAAAACGAACCAAAACGGATAAAAACAGACAAAAACGTAAAAAAAGGGCGAAAACGTAAAAAAACGGACGAAAACAGATAAAAACGTAAAAAGACGGTCGAAAACGGATAAAAAACAGACAAAAACGGATAAAAACGGAAAAAAGCGTAAAAAAAACGGACGAAAACATATAAAAACAGACGAAAAGGGATAAAAACGTAAAAAACAGACGAAAAAAGAAAAAAAAGGGAAAACGGATAAAAACGAACGAAAACGGATAAAAACGGACAAAAACGTAAAAAATCGGGCGATAACTATTATTAACGGATGGACTAACTGGGGAAAACTATATTTTAAAAAATAAGGACTAACGGTGCAAAATTTATTAACGAAGGACTAACAGCGCAAAACAATTAACGGACTGCACTAACGCCCATCCAAAATAGGGACTAAATGAGTGCAAGGTTTCAAAAATAGGTATCTCTGGTGTAATTAAAACGACTTAAAGACTAAACTTGTAATATGAGCAAACCACAGGGACTAAACGTGTAATTTTTTCTTCTTTTTATTTACTTTTATTTCTCTCAACACTAAACTCGAGAATTTAGTGTTAATCTTAATCAGTCTTGTAGTGAGACTAACTATTTCAGTTTTGAAAATATACATCACATCTATCTGATCTAAGGGAAGAGGGAGTGGTACCATACTACCCGAAGTGCCACGTCACACCTCTATCTATTAAAAATCCTCCAACTCAAAACTACCAAATTCTACCCTAACAATACCCTAAGTGGAGGGAGTGGTACCCGATCCTACCCAATTCTACCCTAACCCCATAAAAAACACATACACTCACACACACAATCCTTGTTTCACACACAACCCGTTCGGTTTGTGAACTCGAATTTGGTAGCCGATTGGTGAACTCGATGTGGAAGGATTGGTGTACCCGCTCGAGCTCAACTACTCGATGGGCTACCCGAGAGGCACTCCCTCCTCCCTAAGTCTGAAAGTTTTATGTACCACGTGCAAGGTGCGTGGTTGGTGGTTAAGAGAGTCACGAGATTAACACATGATCTGGAAGTCTCAAACAACTTTTAGAGGGAAAAGCCGTTAAAAGCCAAGTCACTCGATGAAGTCTTTAAATACCAATTCTTTTCCTTAGTTTCATTTAAGCTATTGATTTGTAAACATTTTTCTTTCTCAAAATCCTCTGTAATCTCTTGTAACAAACTATCCACAATCATTACTCAAATTAACTCGAAATTCATTGTTTATCTTGAGTTTCCTGTTAGTAGGATAGATCGTTGTTCGACTAATTGATATGAGTTTTATGTACCACATGCAAGGCACGTGGTTGGTGTTTAAGAGAGTCACGAGATCAACACGTGACCTGGAAGTCTCAGACAACTTTTAGCGGGAAAAGCCGTTAACAGCTAAGTCATTCGATCAAGTCTTTATATACCAATTCTTTTCATTTATTTCATTTTAGCTATTGATTTGTAAACACTTTTCATTCTCACAATCCTATGTAATCTCTTGTAACAAACTATCTACAATCATTAGTCCAATTAATTTGAAATCCATTCTGTCTTGAGTTTCCTGTTAATAGGATAGATCGTTTTTCGTAACATTCGATGAATCCTAAAAAAAACATATCAATGTCATATACGCTTATCTTCATATCAACATTTTGTCCCAACGTACCAATACAAATATGTGAGATGGCCAAGAGTCCAAGATCTTCATGTTTGATGCGCAACGTTTTTGAGCTTTGTAAACTAAAATATAAACTTTGTTTGACAAAGAGATTACAGAGTTTTATGTACCACGTGCAAGGCACGTGGTTGGTGTTTAAGAGAGTCACGAGATCAACACGTGACCTGGAAGTCTCAAACAACTTTTAGCGAGAAAAGCCGTTAACAACCAAGTCACTCGATCAAGTCTTTAAATACCAATTCTTTTTCTTTATTTCACTTTAGCTATTGATTTGTAAACACTTTTCATTCTCAAAATCCTCTGTAATCTCTTGTAACAAACCATCCACAATCATTAGTCCAAGTAATTCGAAATTTATTCTTTCTCTTGAGTATACCATGTGTTTCCGACAATATATTAACTGATAGTTGTAGGAATTTTTTAGAACACTAATTTAATTTGCATACCATATTTTACAATACACATTTATGTTAGGAAACCCTTTAGTACAAAACAACAGGCATTGGGCCAAAGTTAGAAAGGAAAGAGCATTAGACTTGAGATTTATTAAACCATTACACAATCAAATTATTATGTTTTGAGCAAACAATGTGTACATAATTATACATTAAATACGAAATACATGATAGATCGATGACCAACAGAATACGGATGCCATTTTAGTTCTTATGATATGGAAGTGAATGTTTTGTAAATGAGGTCGAAAGTGATAGCATATGATTGATGGTCCATGTCCATATCTTGTAACACTCATCATCATTAATCATGTCCAATTTAATGACTCCTCTTGTGGTCGTTAAGGCGACGAGGAAACAAGTCTCGTATTTGTTGGCAGGGTTCTTGTAGAGCTCCACATGCTGGTCTAACACAACACCTATGTCAAGAAAAATTCAGAGTTAACTCGATAGATCATGAAAATAAACTGAAACTGGTGTCGCAATGCCAATAACACAAGTCCCTTCGTAGAATGGTTAGAAATTTATACACATGACTTGCATTACTTCTTTTGTTTTATGAATTTAGTTTTCTCGGTTATATTAAATCTTATGGTACGAAAAAAACGTACTTTCTTTTTTGCTAGCAAACGCATTCAAAAGATTAAGCTTCCTTGTTCTTAGAATGACCTGCAGGGAGAAAATTTAACTGTTAGCAACCAGATTGTGTAGCATTTAGAATGAAATTAGCAACAGAAAATGGAAATTAGCTGTTGCTAAATAAGCGAAAAGGGTGTCTTGGTTTGGTACCTTGGCTTCATGATTTAAGACCACAGAAACCGATCTAATTATGTATCTTCCTGTACCACAATGGAAGTAATTAGTACAGAATTCTATGATCAAGATTCACTATACCTACAAAAAAAGGTTATGAAAAATGGAAATCTGCTTGCCGTCTGATGTTTTAATTCTGAGTTCAGTCCCTCTTCTAAGAATTGATCGACAATTATCAAAGTCAAACTCAAATTCAGTATTTTCTTCAATAGGCAGAACAGGAGTGTTGGTATTTAGCCTGTTTTTGCATGCTGATCTTGTTTTGAGTGTAGAAGCTCCTCGTAATGCTATATAACATGATCCATTCATGAATTAATTCACAATTTTAATCAGAAGTAGTGGTGGAAGTTGAACATATACATACGGGGCCAAAACTTAATGAATTCCTCATGGGGCCAAATCTTATTTTCTTCTCAAAAAGTAGCAACGATTTTTAAAACTCCTCGCTATTTTGAGAATTTATCTGTATACCATATTGTAATGCCTCAAGCACTGGGGTGAAACCTTTTTTATTTATTTTTTATCTATTTATTTATTTTTTGTTATCCTTCAATCTAGAAATCTGATTTTGTATACAAATAAAATAAATTTATAGTAATAACCCCGTGATTTTTACGTTCAAACAGAAGAGCAAAGGTATAATTACATGTTGAAGCCGCGGCAGTAAGAGTTAAGATGTGGTTTTCGCTTGTTGCACTCATAGCAGAGCTCATTGCAGTGCTAATCTGCTGTTTCTTCGCACCCATTGCTTCTGCAGTTTTCGCACAATGAGCTGCCACCAGAGCTGCTGCAGATGCTACTGCTGCCTCCTTAGCGATATCGGTGGAATTTGACCCACTGTGGTGCGAGTTTTCAGCAGCTATGGCTGCTAAAGCAGCAGCAACACCAGCTACTGAGATTGCTGCATGAACTTCTGCTTTTTGTAGCCTCTCGTTTTCCTTTTTCTTTTGTTTAATTTCTTTTAACCATTTCTTAATTGATAGATGTGATGCTTTAAATGGATTTATATGCCATGATTGCTACAAAAATTATGAAATAATATCGTGTTAGAACACATGAAATAATATTGTTTGATGATATGGTTAGAAATATATATTGAATGAACTTTGTACCCATTTTTTACGGAAGCAGCTGCTGTAGTTCAATTCTGGGTGCATTGCTTGTTGCATCCATATCCATGACTGACCAATAAAGATAGATAAATAACATGACTTATAATGTGTAAATGAGCTCGAAAATGCGATATGAAGCGCACCTAATATGCAATATGAAGCGCACCTAATGTGTTGTAGTTAGGCATATATCCTGAATTTTAGTGTTTGGAAAATCATATGAAACACCCTATGTTTCTCTTCTTAGGAAATTTATCCGTTTTTACGCAGTATAACAAATTTCTTACACTTTATAAAATTTGGTAGAGTTAGGTGCAGAGGCGGAGAAAAAGGGACCCCCGACGAAAAAAATTGTAGTGTGAATTTTCAAAATTTTCCGGTTATTTTTGTAATTTGCCCCCCTAACGAACCAATTTTTAGTGTAGTTTCTAAAACTTATCATATTTTGCCCCCTCGACAAAAACTTTCTGGCTCCGCCCCTGGTTTGGTGGATATTTCATGTAAAATGAATTTGTTAGTAGGTTGCTATTTCTTTACATAAGTAAATCACCTAAAACAAAAGTTAGACAAAAAACTGGTTGCTGCTAATTTATGCAATCCAAACTCTAGTTAAAACGTTCTACGTTTTCCTCTTAAAATTTGTCTCTTGTTCGCTAAAAAAGTGTCTACTATCTAGCATGCGTATTTTCAGTTTGCATAAAGTTCGTACTCTATACATTGACTCATTCGATAGATTTTATATAAAAGGAAAAAATTGAAGTGGTTTACCTTCACATCATTAGTCTTCCACGGGGGTAAAGGCTTTGTTGCGTCATCCATCTTTATGCTCTCCAATTTCTGAAATTATATCACATGAACACCATGTTAAACATAGCCGATACATGTAGTGTTAGAATCAGTGGGCGTATAACCTACCAGATAATTAGGGGATGTAGACCCGTCATCAAAACTACTGACTGAGTATTCATGGAGAACAAGTGCTTGGTTTTGAAACTCTGGCTGCATTGCTTCTTTGACTGCGAAATCACACCATGCTCGTGATAAAAGATCCATAGTCTCAGGATGGGCTTCGGAAAGTGTTGGCATACTATCACAGTCCATTTGGATATTCTGAAGTTTTACTATAGTGCTAAGTTTATTGAGACTACTACCTTAATAAATTTCTTGACTAACCGAAGATGATCGAGTCACACGAATGTGCAAATTAAACAATATATATACACATCGAACACTTATGAAATGTGTGTACTTAATTATCAAGAATCTCAAGTGCCAACACATGGTCCATACCCATCTGGAGAAGTGATTAGCATATAGCTTTTTGCTTAAATATTAAAAACTCATGTACAAGAGAATAACGACATGTATGCCTTTTTCCTAATCATTTCAATCACTTGCCATTTCTAATGATTATGTATATACAGTACATTGATGTGTGTATGTTAAGCTGTATATATTATCGTGTAACTTAATCAATACGCTAATATATAATTGTTGTATTAATACGCTATGTGTAATACGTTGATCAACTTAACTAACCAACATATCTATATGTAATACAAAGGTAGAAACTAACATTACAAATCTTAAAAAAGCATGACTTAATAAAAAAATTTGTGCAAAAAGGGAGTACAGGGGCTAGCCAATACGAGCTCCAGGCTCAACTTCTTCGTTTGGGGGACTATGATCCTGATCTTTTCATTAGTTTAGACAATGTTGTGATTTCATAAATTTAGTTTTTCAATACAGATAGCATAAAATGGCGAAATTGTATTTTAGACTTAGAGATAAGTTTAATAATGAATATGTGATATAGTCTTCTGAAATTAAGAGCGCTGCGCATATATGAAGGTTTCATTCTATGCCTGGAAGCAATATTCGGAAATGTATGATGTTCTGTATGTCACATGTTTCTCTGTAAATACTAGTTCTCTACAAAGTTAGAGTCCACTGTCTGGAAATCTCAATGGTATATGTATTTGATATAACAAAACTTATATCTGAACTTCACATTTATCGTGGTGTAAAGTCTACCTTAAAGAAGCTGCATATGGTACTCCCTCTTACTTTGAAACATAAAGAAGCTTATGGTAGGTCATCGTATAAGTGGCTTGATTCATAGATGAGTGGCCGATGGATTGGAAAGAAGGCAGGTGGCATATTGAGGGTATACACATGCTAACCATTATGGAAGCACATACAGAAACTTGGATGAGATCTCACAAAGCAATGCTTAGGGGCCTCTCCTTTTGTAACTTTAAATTCATACCATATGTTCTTGATAAAAAGATGACTAATTTTAGATTAGAATAACATGTACCAAGATGGATTGATTCATTATGACCACCAGCTTGGCATATCATCTAAAGTATTACACAAATTCGATTAACTCTTTCCAAGTTTATATAGATATTTTCAGAATTACCATACTTTTCTATAATTCTTATATGATTTCTTTTTGCAAATTATGAAAGGTAAATTTTAAGTTGCGTTAGAATAAATGAACTCGCCTCATCATATACGACAATGGTGATATATCATGATATGAAGCGTGCTTGAGGAAGTCGACACGAAAGTTAGCTGATAATAATTGAAGTCATGCTTATGATTAGAATAAAGCCGCCATGATTAACAAGTAATACTCTTGTCCCTTCCAAAGATTATCTTTTGATAAAATTAATTTAAACTTGTTACTTTTCGAGGTTTTCTTTTTCGGTTGAGTAATCCTTTTTCTTCTTGATCTCATCATGTTTAGGCTGAAGGGGGTGATCATTAAGATCATGTGACTGATTGCTTTTCTTGCTAACCCTAAAAGCTTATAGCATTGAGTGTGTCTTTAATAACCTAAGTGATTAAAACCAGACTAGAAAGGCCTTTTCTATAAAAATAGATCAATTAGAAAGGTATTTTATGCTCTAAAGTTGATATCTATAAAACCAAGATAATGTAAATTACACATATATACATTAGGCTTACCAAACTACGTCGTTTTGCTACGCCTAATGTTTATATTACAAATCCCCCTTCAACTATGTACAATTTTAAAACACCCCCTGAACTATGCGTTTTACACTTTCAAATTTCAATATTAGCCTTTTTTATAGCAAATTTTAGTTAGCAATTTTTCTTATAAAATATACATCAATAAAAATGTTTTAAAATTCAATTGAAATGAGCCCAATATTGGTATGTTATTGATTTTCACATGATTTTATAAAAAAAAAAAAAGTATTGATTTTTCTAAAGTTGTTTACAAAATACGATCAAAAAGTATATTATTAACAATACTGTCAAATAAATTGTAAGGTTTTGATATTTGGGAATTTCGATTATTCCCGCAAAAGATTCAAATTTCCAAACACTAACGCAATGTACGAGCTATTATAAATAAATAATACTTTAAAACTGAATAAAAATAATAAAGGTTGGTTTTACCTTTATATCATTTAGCAACTTTAGGTGAATAATAAGTTTATTTTTACAGATAACAATGTATAGATTATTCAAAAGCTCTATCGGTATGAAAATTTGCCTAACTAGATGGGTAATTTGTTGCATACCGTAGCAAACTGCGCCGTTTTGCTACGCCTAATGTTTATATTACAAAACCCCCCCTTCAACTTTGTACATGTTTAAAACACCCCCTCAACTGTGCATCAAATTACACTTTCATTATTAGCCTTTTCTATAGCAAATTTTATCTATCAAATTTTCTTATGAAAATGTATACCAATAAAAATATCTTTAAAATTCAACTGAAATGAGCCCAATATTGATATACTATTAATTTTCATACAATTTTATAAAAAAAAAGCATTGATTTTTATAAAATTGTCTACAAAATACAATCAAAAAGTATATTATTAACAATACTTTTAAATAAAATCGAAAGGTTTTAATAAATTTGAGACTTTTGATTGTTCTGTACCAAACTATGGGAGCCTTTCAGCTCGCCACCTCATGTGCCAAAATAAAATGGCTTGCAAAAGATTCAAATTTCCAAACACTGACGCAATGTACGAGCTATTACGAATAAAGAATACCTCAAAATTGAATATGAAGAATTAGGTTAATTTTACCTTTATAGTGAATAATACCTTTATTTGTAAGGATAACAATGTAGGTTGATCAAAAATTCATTAGTTATGAAAACTTACCTAACTAGATGGATAATTTGTTGCTTACCATGTAAAAATAATATATGTTATATGAACTTGCGGCGAAGTGGGATACGAACTATACTCGTTTGAAAACAAAGTCACATACATATGTTTTTACTTTTTGCTTCTATCATGTCCACTTGCTAAAATTTTATAAAAAAGAACTTGTGACGGATTCTTGGGCCTAACTAAGAAAGCTTGCTTACCCCAATAAACTAGGTCGAAAGAGTCAATGCCGCTCAGTTTCTTCTTGTCATAATGAGTGGATATTGCCCGAACATAATGAGTCGAAAGAGTCACATACATATGTTTTAATTAAGATTGACATTGATTTGTAAATGTCAATCTTGTCGTCGATCGTTCATTGTCCTATCCTTTTAGTCTTTAAACAATTGAAATATGCAAATGCTATCATATTCTTAAGTTGAAAATTTCAAAGTTGTCAGAAGTTTAACCACTATCAGTATCATTTATCAACAACTAATTTGAGCACGTACGTGTGAGATACTGATCACTGGATTTTGATAAATAATCGCTGATTTCATGTTTATGATGTTTGCTTTGAAACATACTTAGTCACATAAGTTTAAAGCCGTAAGGTTGAGCTTATGAAGTATGATCTCGGTATGATGTATAGAAAGACAACCAAACTCTGCAAACGAGTAGTATATATGCATACATGTCACTGCATTAATAGTAATTAAGTATATAGAAGATGTTATTTTAAAAAAAATACAGGACCCTTCAACTTATTTATCCGAAATAAGGGTCCAACGTATGTGTATATGTTTCATGAGTGTCACATAAACTCGTAACCAATTATATTAAAACTAAAGTTCTAGCACCTCAGACGCTACATGGGCATAGTGACTTGCGAGCTGCAGTAGAGCACCATCATGAGTCGAGCAACCAGATTAAAGCAGGCAATGCTTTAGCTGAATTAACCCATACTTCATAAAGCTTCTAAGGCAAGAACAAGCTAGCCCCCATGTGCAATTGTCCAAAAAAAAAGCTTGATGTTCAAGAACAATAGAATCTAGACAGTTAATTAAGATCCGCAGTATTTTTTAGACAAGGCTAAGATCCATAGACCATAGTATTCAAATGAATTGTTCTTTATTAATTAGGTGGAGAAGTTTTCAGCTTCAAATACAATCACTAAGGCCTAATCAATAGTGCGTGGGCGGATTTTTTTCACGGAATGCAGTTACATGTTAATAATCTACCATTCGATTTTTATTAATTTAGGACATTGGTGGCATTCACAAGATTCTTCATTACATTGACTTGTACCTTAAGAGAAAGTATATAGTCTAATGCTTCTTTGATAATCGAAAATTTATCCATTGATTCTCCACCTGGTACTAGCCCTTTTAGCACTTGGGTTCTCTTCTTTACCAATCTTTTAGCAATACAGATAGCTAAATCTGATCGACGAGGCTTCAGCTTCTTCGTTCTTTTAACTACACCACGACTCCTATTCAAGATTTTCTTGCTTCTAATTTTCTTATGGCAAGTCATGACCTTTTGGTGAAAACCCTTGATCTCGGATTCGGGGCATGCTAGATTGTCGATAAGTATTTTGTTTTGTTCATCTTTTTTTGCATCGGCAATTAGAGCTTTACTCCAAGAAGTTGTTGCATTTTTTGCACTAGCTAAAGCAATGTCTGCAGATATCTTTATTTTCTTCTTTCTTTCTAAGAGATTCATTTGCTTCTTTGATGAATAACATATTTGCAGACCCTTAACCCATTTTTTGATAAATTCCTTCTTTAGTTGGCTAGAGTTGTGCATTTCAGTTTCTGGAAATTACAATTATAACAAGAAAAGAGTAAATTAATGAAGCAATTTGAAAGATCACCTTGGTGACTTGTGAGTTATATTTCTGAAAGAGAAGCAAATAGTTAATTAAACTTTTCACACATAACACAAAATTTCCTATAATCATTTCATAAGTAAAGACTAAAGAATATGCAACATATTATATGATTCTTTACGAAACTTGATCAAAATATGATTCACTTAACATATCAAAAGCAGTTATTAGACAATTTAACGCAAGATACATTTATATTCTATGTAGAAAGTTCATCAGTAACACCCTAAAATACTTGAAACATCTAAAGAAGTACACTATCCAAAAACACCGAGATTCTTATATTCTATGTGTATAAAAACACTAACTATGCCTGACTTGATCGAATACATAGAAGATCCATGCAAAATAACTACATGATACTGTAAGAAGTTTATGAACAAACCAAAAGCAATAACAGTTCATAAATATATAGGATGTGTACCTTTAAATTAAGATTCTATTGATAAAGATTCATGGGAGGTGTGATATAGTAATTGAATGTTTGCAGAGTTGTGGGGATTGAAGAACAAAAGTGTAGCAGAAGGTTAGGAAATCAGAAGAACAGAAATGGAGGTTAAATTAAAGGCATAACTTATTTACTTACTTATTAATTGAAAAGTGAAGATGTGGGGCTACTTAGAAAAGACATTGCACATGCATTCACATGGATAACCATGGCCTACATTAATCTCCATTAAAACATAGAAATTGTAATTTAACAATAAAGTTTAGTTTTATATATGTAAATTATACATGCATGGTTCAGTATTGACTTCTTAACCATGACTTCTTGTTGATTTCTTGTATGGGAAACACACAATTAATAAATACATGAATGTGAATTGGAGGAATCTTCTAATGAACATGAACATTAGTGTAACGTATCCAATAATTTTACTGTGATGAATGAAATGTAAAAGTTGCGTATATCTTTCGTGTCATAATTAGATTAATTTAATTAATTAAAAAAAAAAGAAAAAGAAAAAAAAGAAGCTAGTTTTTTTTTTTGGTTAAGGTTACTCGAGAAGGTAAGTTGTCGTCTAGTGAGATTTGAACCTTTGAATTCTTGTAAGGATATCAAATATACTACTATTAGGTCATTTGATTATGGTTATAAAATTATATACTTATATTATGATAATCAAGTTTTAGACTCTAATACTGATATTTATTTGTTGTTTCTTAACTAATTGTCGAAATAGGTTATATCCATACAAGAAACTACTTGAAAATATGTAACATAGCTGTGCGTCACCAAAATTCATTGTTTCATAATTGTGGTAAAGATAGTTATTTGGCAGATTAATATCTACTGTATATCTATACTACATAAGGAAAACAAATTAATTTAAAACTTAAGAAACGAAGTAATGTTCTCACTTACTTCACATTCATATATGCAGAAAAATTTACATACGCAAATTAACATTGTTATACAAAATGACCGATATGCATGAGTAAACGTCTAATATATAACTCAACTTGATATCAAATATCATCAGGTTTAGTACGTAGATAGAACTTCCTTTAGTGGAACATTAGTTTTTAGTGTTTATAAGGAATTTTATGTATTCAATTTTTAATTGTTAAATAACTGGATTCATGTGAGAACAGTGTGAATTATGTGAGGCAGGTTAACAATTTTGGCGAAGCCGTATAATATGGTAACGTAGGCCCAACACACGAAGAAAGTTTAGGCTTTGCCCTTTAAAATGACTCTTCTACCCTTACATGCTGATTTTTTTTAGTACACATGCTTGTGCATGTGTTTCCATACGTGTGAGTGACTAAGGGATCAAATGATAATAATTTTAAAATAAGACGAATGAGAAATAACTATAAATACATATTATAGATGCATTAATTTGTATTAGTTGCATTTTTAATCTTTTAGATAAATCATAATATATTTATAGCTAAGAATTAAATGCATATACATATATTAGATGAATTTCATCAAGTTAGACGAATCTTATGTATTTTTCGTTCTCTGTGGGTCAAATTTGTTGCTATTACTACTTTGCATCGTTTTCATTTCAAAGTCACTTTCAAAACTAATTGTGATGCATTTAAATGAATTGAGATGCATCTCAAATATACGGTTATAGTTATTTCTCATTCTTCTCATTTTACGGGCCCGTTTGGTTGGGGTGTATGGGTATGGGTCTATGACTTTGAAAGTCATTAATGTTGTTTGGTTGGTTATGTGGCCCACCACAATGGATTGAGGATACCTAAATGTGAAGGTTTCCTCATATCTTATGTGTGTGGTGGTTTCATCATACCATCCATTACCATTCCAATTTATACCAACAATGGATTGAGGATACCTAAATGTGAAGGTTTCCTCTTCTCACTAGATCCTTACCCACGTGTGTGTATGTATTTATTAATAAAACTAGTTATCGGTGTTTTGACATAAATATTCTCCTTTCATCTCATATAAATGTTCAGTTAGACTTTTTAAAGTTTTTTTTTCCCTTCTCTTTTGAACTTTTAATTTGAGTATTTTTATTTGTTTTATATAATATTCGATGCAAAATATATGAATGGATTAGATTTTAAATTTATTTTCATTAATATAATTTTCATCAAATATTATATAATATAAACAAAAATATTTAAAGCTAAAATTAAAAAAAAAAAAAAAAAATACTACAAAAATTAAAATTAGACATTTAATATTAAACGGAGGAAGTATATAATATGTTTTAAAATAAGTCATAATTTATCTAATGTAATAATACAATAAGTGTTAACAATAAGTCATAAATTTTTATAAAATGAAAACATGAGCATCCTTAGTGTTGTATGTTTATTTTTATTTTTATTTTTTTGATGGTTAGGTCCTTGTTGGTCGTGAGATTGGTGTGTATTTCTCATGATAAATAGTAGTTTGAAGTATTAATGGTGCGTTTGGTGATTGTCGATATGGTATTCAGCCATATCCCATGTACGTGATTGATTGATTTAATATATTTTATCAGGGTAAACCCATTACATTTATCTTGACATGTTAAAGCCTGTTTGGTGCATACAGGTTTGGCTGATCATAGTATGGACATTGGAATTGGTAATGGTGTTAACTCTGAATACTAAGGTCACGAACAAGGATTTAGCTAGTGAGATTTGTAATCTTGAAAATCAATTGCTTGAAGGGAAATTAGTGTTATTGTATAACACCCCCAATTTCGTGATACACAGCGGAATTCAAACTGGGTGTTACTTCATGGCACAACAGTCATAACAATAGAAAACGAACTCTAATGGAATCGTTTTAAAAGATTTATCATTCGATTTATATAAATATCAGAGTTTACAAAAATGAGGTCCCAGTTGGTTCCATTGTTTACAAAATACATTAAATATGTTTTCGAATGATAATAAAATTTATAGCCTTCTTGATCTAGTTCTCGCTCTTCCGTGCCAGCTTCCGACATTATGGACCTGAAATACATGCTTAAAACTGTCAACACAAAGGTTGAGTGAAATTCATAGAGTTTGTTAAATGGTTGAACACATTATGTTGGTAGTGTGAGTTAATTAGACTCACACCAATGTTTTGAAAACAAAACAGTTATTATTCACTAAGCATCATGCAATCAAGGCGTTAACTTGCTGTCATATAATAGTAACCAATGCCCCAAGTAGGTAAAATTTGCCGTTTTACCTGATGTACTCAAATATAGTGCGTTTGTTTACCGGATCCTGGTCAAACAAACGGGATTCGTCAATCCCGATAGATCTATCCACAATATTCGCGCTCACTTCACTCGTGATTAATGATTCATGATTTAGGGACTTAAGATTGGCAAATGCGGTAACTTAGTGCAAGTAAAATAATCAGATAAGTATAGAATTTGAAAGCAATGTGTTCGGTTTAAATAAAGCATGTATCTCCCCCAAGGGTTTGTAAAACAATTAAGTAATAGAAAGTGGGGCTATGAACTCACCTCAGAGTAAATGATATCAAATGTATAATGAGAATGATGGATATGCCGTGAGAACTTCTACGGGCAACCTAGAATAAGATGTTGCGACTTAGGTTTGGAATAATGTTTAGGAAAACATAAACCATCCTATATATATTCCTATATATATTCCTATGTTGATCATGATGTAGTACATGGTATTTGAGTATGTCGTTTATAGAAGTGGTCTAGTTGTGAAAACATGTTTAGTTTATATATATCGTACTACCGTTCGGGCCATCATAATTCAGAGGTCATGTAGTAAACGTTCGAGGAGCTAGGACACTTTAATTCGTAAATCCAGCAACTCGTCGATCCGTTTACCCAAATGAAACCCCTCACATGAAGCTCCCTACTTTTGTAGCACTTAGTAGATACAACATATGTTTTGAGTGAAGATTGTTATAACATAAAGTTTATCATGTTTTTAATAAGTATCTAGTTTTTACAAGTTCTCGTCGTTTCATAAATATAATTACCATAGTTAACGGTCTTGGGCAAACAAGCCTTAAGGCTTTAGCCATGGCCTTGCCGTGACTTTGGTCTTGACTACCATGGTCTTGAGACTCAACTTTGGTCTTAGCCGTAGCCGTGGTCTTGGCTTATGGCCATTAAGCCTCTTGGTTTGCTTTTAGTTGTGACAAAAGTATAGTTATGTGACTATATTTACGGCAGTTTCTGTTTTTAAAAGATTTTTGGCCTATTTATGCGTTTTCAAGGTCCGAGCTTCTTTATTGTTGAAGGAAAACGTCATTCCGGACAACTTTCGTGTTTTAACTTTTTGATGATTCGGACCAGAAGGGCCTCTAAAAATTTCATATTTTAGGCAGTAAGCTATTTGGCAGATTCATGTTTTAGTTTCGCTAATTTCTTTTTGTCATAACTTTTGACTCGTGTGTCCGTTTAGAGTGATTCAAATTGCTACGTTTTTGTTTTAATATTATCTACAAGAATATGTAAAGTATCAGATCTATATGTGGTCGATTTTGTGGAAACTTTGTACAAAAGTTTATCATTTATACACTTACTAACCCAAGTTTAACATATAGGTTCTTATAACTTGTTTTAAAGATTTTTGTACATCATGATCCAACATAGTAACTATATATATAGCATGAAATAGTTAAGATTATGAATAATAAAGATGAGATGATGGTGGTGATAAGTTGCTTACAACTTTTGGCTTTCAATAAGAAAGGAGTAACTTAGTAAGGATCGGACTTTGATTGATCGCGAAAGATTTCGGATTGAGCTAGCTTTCCACACCTTGGAACTCCTGCAAACTTGAAGAGTTGGTGATGAAGTACTAAGTGACTTGAGTGGATCTAAACTCAAGAAGATCACTTAAACTTGCTAGAGATTTGATGTAGTAGCTTGATCTTTGGAACTTCTTTGCATAAACTTGGAGTTTATGAAACAAATTATGGAAGATATGTATGTTTTAAGTTATGAACGACCAAGAGAAGAGTTTTAGGGTTTTTAGGAAGTCATTCACTTGCTATTTATAGGAGGGTAAGTTTGGTTAACCATATATTGGGTTAAATATTAACCATGGTTAGGTTAAGACACTTGTAATGATCTAAAGGAACCATGGTTAGGATTTTGCCACCAACATGATGACTCCCCCCCCTAAGATCTGCCAAATGAAGATAAGATGACTTAGGTGGAGAGTCTTGATCTTATCTTGAGTTAAGAGTAAGTTTTGGTTCCGTTAAATGCCAACCGTAAGCCGTTAAGCCATAAAACGTATAACCGGGTATCGTAAAAATACGAAACTTACAGGAATGATGAAACTCATCATTATACTCCATCTAAAAATATAAAATGAGTGATAAGTCTCATTGGGTGCAAAAACGCTGCTTAAAGCTGGAAATACGGGTAAAAAACGAGTAATTCGCAGTTTATCGGAAAAGAACGAAATTTCAGGGAAACGACCGTGAATTTATTTAGAATAGACTAAAATTAGTCTAAAAGTGATATGAGATGTTAAAATGTGGTTTTCGTCATACGCGGGATAACTTTACAGTTATTCGTGAAGTTTAAAAGTTACGCGATTTAAGCAAAAATGTAGAACGTACAAGGTTAATTCCTTTATGGTCAAAGGAGGAGGGAAATATGTTTGACTTTTCCAAAAATGTAAAAGTGTCAAAAATATATTAGAAACACAGTGCAGGAATCGTTAAGTCTGGATGTAAGTAGAATTGTTTAAAACGTAAGTTTAGTTTTGTTCTGCGCTGGGCTTATTCGGTAATATTAAAAATAATAATTCTTAAAAATTCTCAAATTAATCATGAGTGATCTAAAAATTTATCTGATGCGAGGAAAATTGTCAGAGTTGATTTTCGTTATGCGCGTCATGTTTAAACGGTGGACCGTCTAAAACGAAACTTTTAAAACGATGTTTACTTAATAACTTTTGCGAAAATGATCTAACGATGGTCGAACTCTCAGGTTATTACTAAAATAATTTATCTTACGAGAATGTGGATTAAAAATTTTACAAGATGAATAGTGAATGTGATTAGTAAAAGTGAATAGTAAATTCTCGAAAATAAAAAATAACCTAAAAATGCGGGTGGTTACATATTGGGTGAAGATGGGCAACCATTTAAACCTAGACCGGTTGGGGGTAAAATTCTGAGACTAATGATATGCATGGGGTTACACAAATTGATGTTGGAAGTAGTCAACTAAAAATGTAAACACTAATCGAGATAAACAGGTTGGTAATAATGAGGCTGTAAACGAACCAAAGGTAGTTGATGCTACTATTAATTAGGTAATAGCTTCATCTTGTAAAAGTTTTGAGGAAGCTATGAGGAATACTAATAAATCTTCATATGCAAATGTTACTAATACTTATGCCATTACAAGCGAAGCAAAGTTTCGTTTTATTGAAACAAATGAAACAATTAATGACGTTGATTTAATTATTCCTAAATCGTTTGTCGACGAAGTTGAAAATGGTTGCACGAATACTTTGTATGGTTATTTTATTGGTAATAGGTTGAAACAATTTGCTAGCACTATGTGGACTAAGTGTAGCTTTCAACATATAATGATGAACTCGCAACGGTTTTTCTCTTTTAAATTCTCTTCGAAAGAGAACATGGAGGTTGTACTTTTTAATGGACCGTGGATGATTTGTACAATACCTATTATTCTCAAAACATGGTCAACGAGTGTTTGTGCAACAACTCATCTTTTTCAGGTCGTTACTTGCCTATAAACTCAAAACTATTTACTTTAAACGTTTAAATATTTACTTTAAATGTTAGGTAGAATGTAAACCGTAAAACGAATTTTAACGTAAACCGGGAATAAACTAATTTTAGTCTATATCATGTGTCATATGACTTATTTAAGCATGTTTTATTAGTTTATGCATTTAATTATAGAAGTTTTATTTAAAACATGTACGTTTTACATTACGTTCATGCATGCTTGCATTATTTCACCACCTTTGCATTATATACGTATACACACATCCATATACTTGAAAATTCGAATTTCCATCCCCCTAAACTCCCTAGGAAACCGGTGTTAGGTTCGGCACGGTCACGCAAAACATGAAATAAATGAACAACAGTTTAAGCAAGTGACGAAAACTGATGAATCTCAACATTGAGGTTGGGTTTGCTTGAGAACGACTCTTACATGCTAATAACTTGTACTTTTCAACTTTATATAGGGATAGCCTACGGAAAACTAGCCTTTTTCTCGTATTAAGCGTACTTTTGGCATACCCGATTTGACAACTTATAGTCTAATGCCTTTTTCTCGTATATCGATAAGTACTTGAGCTTATCTTTTTCAAGAAGTTTCCTGCCTATACATTCAGAGGTTGAGGTTGTTAAACTGAATTAAGTCTTCAGAGTCAGAGAAACATTTGTCAGATCTCAGTGACCCTGATGTTGCTTGTAGCTCCTAGTACATCACTTTCTGACACAATATCATTTTATGAAGCGTTTTCTTCCGCTAGTCTTTGATGTCCCTGAAGCTAGATAATTGGTTGAGCTTTATACAACACTCACTGATTTTATCAGCGAGTAACACCCATTGAATAATAATCAGGGAGACATGTTCTCTGATAACTATCAGGGAGTATCTCAGTTCTAATAACTATCAATTTCATATTGATAGTTATAAAGTGACATTCTCTCTGATCTTTATCAAAGAATTTTATGCTCCTGACCTCCAGATGGTGTATTAAGATATTTTATGTTTAAATATTTGTCAAAGATAATTTGGGTCAATTTTAGACCCATCAATCTCCCCCTATTTCAATATACAAATAGACTAATCATCAATAGTAAGTGAGCATAACAACTTCTTCTTACATACTGAGTTTACAATAAGGAAAAAATAATAGGTACAATATAAATCCTTATTGTTGTTGAACATGATATAGACCCTGAACTATCAGAATTAGTGGTTTGAGTCACCATTGGTTCAGCTCATATTGCTACTGAATGAGGATTAGACACGTAGTCCTTGAACTTTAAGGATTAGTAAACCTTTTAAATTCTAGGGCTATGAGTCACCATAAGTTCAACACTTTATTATTGTAATTGGCTATCTAAAACTAGTAAAAGACTGATGGGCCAGCTATTCTACCTCACAGTCTCCTGCTTAAATACAAGGATAACCAGAATTAAACCACTTGTAAGTGAGCATAAAGGCTTCTTCTTACAACTGAGTTTTACAACAAAGGAGAAGAAAGGGAAAAATCTTTGAAGATTGTTCCTTTGTTGCAACTATCTTCAACCAAGTTTCTTAAGGAACGGGGAACTGCGCGACTCAGTGACCATTCCCCGATATAACCTTTCAGCACGGACTGAAGACATAACATCCATCCCTTGATGCTCCCCTTTAGCAACAGCCTCATATGACTAATTAATAGCCCCTTAAGTTCCTCTAACCCTATCTTACGAGTAACCATTCTTCATCTATCATAACCAATCTTCTCATATGGTGAGATAAACACACCCACATTTTCCCAAGTACCTCTGAACAGGGAGTTCAGGATGAAAAGGACGCTATGTCCTAGTGAACCTTTGTTCCTGAATGAAAGGACTTGCAAGAATGTAGTACTAAGGAGAGGGTGGTTAAAATAGTTGGATACTAGGCAGATGAAGCTTCATTATAAACAAGATCATCGTGATATTACCCGATCTTGTAGAAATGAAGTCGGACCATTTTTGGGAAGGATATATTTAGAGTGATGTTTGAAGAGGATGGTTATGAATTTGTGTTATTAGCCGTCATTCAAGAACGACTATATATTATTAGCGGTCAATCAAGAACGGATCTGGATTAAGAAAAACACACAAGCTCTTATACCACTTGTTGGGTCCGTCACGGTCACGGAAACCATGAAAGAAATGAACAACAGTTTAAGCAAGTGACAAAAATTGATAAACATCAACATTGAGATTGGGTTTGCATGAGAATGACTCTTACACGCTAATAACACTATTTGTAACTTTCAAGTTTATAAATCTTATTAGAAATGAATCAAAGATTTAAAGGGGATAGCCTACGGAAAACTATCTCGGTTTATGACAGATTAACTCTCCAAAATAAAACAACAAGAGGCAGCTAGATTTGCTTTGTTGTTACTGGGAGAGGAGGATCCTAACTATAATACTTTGTATTATTTTCTAAGTTTGAATCTCTATTTAACTTGCTTACAACCTTTGGTTTATATAGGAGGGGAAACAGTGGATGCAAATGGGTGCATAGTAACTTGTCAACTTGTAATAGATAGGCACGTGCCTAGTAGGCTAGTCTCGAGCGTACTTTCGGCTGACCCGATTTCACAACTTATAGTACCAATGCCTTTTTCTCATATATCAATAAGTACTTGAACTTATCTTCTTCAAGAAGTTTCCCGCCCATATATTCAGAGTTTGAGATTGTTAAACTTAATTAATTCTTCAGAGTCAGAGAAACATTTGTCAGATCTTGGTGACCATGGTGTTGCTTGTAGCTCCTTGTACATCACTTCCTGACACAACATCAGTTTGTGAAGCATTTTCTTCAGCTAGTCTTTGATGTCCGTTAAGCTAGACAGTTGGTTGATCTTTATACAACACTCACTAATATTATCAGCGAGTAACACCTTCTGAATAATAATTAGGGAGACATGTTCTATGATAACTATCAGAGAGTATCTCACTTTTGATAACTATCAGTAGTTATGAAGCAACATTCTCTCTGATCTTTATTAGAGACTTTTATGCTCCTGACCTTCGGAGGGTCTATTAGGCTATTTTATGTTTAAATATTTGTTAGAGACAATTTGGGTCGATTTCATACCCAAAAACCGGCCCCCTATATAAGGAAACCCCAACATCTCAATTTCACTTGGAAACACACAACTACCTAATTTCATGACTAAAACATGAATCAAGATCATCTTTTGACTAAGCTACTACAAGAAATCTCTTCCCCCTCCTCCCTAAGCAAGCACACGGCTCAAGAGATGAGTCTTGTGGCCCATTGCCACATTTAGCCATACAATTCCATGTGAACATAGTCAAGACCATTCAACATCCCACAAACTTAACTATAAAAGGGCCTTTGGTTAGCTATTCTTTTTCTCACAATCAAACATACTCACTTACTCTTTCCCTCCACCAACCAAGATTGAAAACACACATAAATAAAGGGTTTTGATCTCGGTTACATTTAGTTTAAGGGTTGGTTAATGGATTTGATACAAAAGCTAGGGTTTGGAAGGATTTTTAGGGTTTTCTAGTAGTATTCTTGTGTTCTTATTCATATAATCATCCACCAATATATTGTAAACATTTAAAACTCATTTACATACTTATTTCATGTTTATAAATCATTCCATGTTCTTGTTATATCACCATATATACTTGTTTGTGTTGAAAATTTGAGATAAAGTTAAGTTATGAAACACACTTTCTGTCCTAAAACTTCAGTCATGAACACATCATAGAAAACCATCTAAAACATTTTTCTGGGCTAAGCCAATTTACACACACTTAAGTATATGTCTTAGGATATTCCACATCTAATTTTTTGATTTTTGGAGTTGATTTACCATTTTCAATAATTAATATGCAAGTGTTAGTCAAAACCGACACGATTCTTAGTTCCGTTTGTAAATTAAGAAAACGGCCACTTTAAACACTAGATGAGTAAAAATGATAAGAATAACTATTGTAGAGGACACCTAAACTAACCACAACAATTTGAATCGAGTCTTGAATATAAGTAACGTAGGAGATACGACCCCTAGAGGATATGTCAAGTTTTTTGAGTTTGGACAGAATTGACACCCGTGTGTATTTTGATTTTATGACAAAATTGGTTAAGAACCAAGACATGTGGCTTAAATTTTGGAAATTAGACTAAAAAACGAAGAACCTAGGAATTTGAACCAAATGATTTCTTTAAAAAAGAGAGGGAGAAATAGTTCAATTAAGACAGAATTTTTTTGGAAAACCCTAACAGCAGATCCGGGACCGTTTGTGTATAAATCTATATCTAAAACTTATTTTCACGAACTGGGATTTTGAAATAATGAAAGTAGACATGTTCTTCAACATTTAGAGAGTTTAATGAAGAAAAACAAGCTTAAAACGCACTAGATATATTCACTTGAAGTCGGGATAAAGTAAATAAGTAACACTTTGTTTTCTATGGTTTTTAACTGTTGAAAATGCGAGTGATCACTTTCGAGCATGTTTATGAGGACCTTATACTTAGATTCATTAAGAGCGGTAGTTGAACTTTTTATAGACCTCACAATATACTTGACACTGGAATTCGAAAAGGCACACACGAATAAGAAACGAACAAGTTATGACCCACTTAAGTTGAGCAAAACTCATTTTTGAACACTTTTGAAAACTTATATCAAAAGATGAAGCTTGCGTTTTACTATGTTTTGAGTCTTAAAACCTCACTACAAGTATATAAGGGTGATAAAACATCAAATACTCATGCACATTTAGTACATATTGCATTTACCCTAAAACGGCTTATTATTCTAGGTCGCATTTAGGATTCCCGTCGTTATTCTATGTTATACTATTCCGAACACTTTAATTTCTTGAGTTGAGTTTCATAACCCTACTTTTACTTGTTTATACTCGTTTTGAAATACTATAGGGTGAGAATACATGCTCGTTTACTTATTACATGCTCAATTACTTTCTTTTGGACACAAGTACTTAAACTTTTACGTATTGCCTAAGTTACACAATTTTCCATTAAGTCACCACTATCATGAACCGATAATTACGTAGTAAGCGCGAATGTTGTGAATAGATCTATTGTTTGAAACTCCCGTCCGGGTAGTTGCCCTACTTGATTGGTATGTCAAACGGACACAAAATCATTTGAGGAATTTGAGTGTTCGCGGAAAGGAACACTTACAGGGGCACCAGAACTAGAAAACATTAAGGCTTTAGGGTCATGAGCTTTGTACAATAGTAATACATTTTCTGTGATATTGTATCGTTATAATGGTTATATACGAATTTCTTGTACTCCATACTACTTTTATTTAAACCTATGAACTCACCAACTTTATGTTGACATTTAGTATGTATTTCTCAGGTTTGTAAGTTGCTTGGTTTAACATACATGAAGTTCCTTCAAAGAGTCGTTGTTGGCGGTTACATCCACAAATATTTTTCTGCATGGACTTGCATCATTTGACTATGTTTTTCCAAAAACTATATTTATGTTGCTGTAAAACTTGAGAACATTTTCCAGGGTGATCCCCTTTTACCCAAAATATTTGGAGAACCTTGTATTGAAAACTTTATGTTGTATTAACAAATAAAATGATGTATCTTTTTAAAACGGCTCATATAGAGGTCGTTCTTTGTACCTGGTGACTTTGTGCTATGAATTCACGCCTCCAGTTATCATTCTGTAGTGACAATTTTGGGGGTGTGACAGTTTTTTTAGCTAAAGATGATTTGAGAAAGATACTGGTGTGGGAAAAGTTACATGATGTCCCTATGGCCATATACACGGGTGATGGGTTAAGTATGATCGCATCATAACTAGGTACACTTGTATTTCTTGATTCGTATACTAATACTCTGTATGAGGAATCGTGGGGGAGGAATAACTATGCTCGTGTTCTTATCGATCTGAATGTTGAAAAATTTCAAATAACGTTTGGTGGATACGTTCCCATTTCTTGATGATACTGGTTATACAAAAATGAAAATTGAAGTTGAGTACGAATGAACACCTCCTAGATGTGATGTTTGCAAGATTTTTGGTCACACCAATTCACAATGTTCAAAGAATCTTACTATTAAACCTAAGGCAACACCGAACTGTGGCCAAAATGAGGGGTTTAACGAAGTTAATCGAAAAGGATCTAATCCAAAGAAGTTTGCAAGTGTTTCTATGACTAAGAAAGTAGAGTATCGGCCAGTTTTGAAATCTAAGAAAAACAAGGCTTCTACTTCAAAGGATAAAACAATGGAGGCATCTACATCAAGACAACTAAATAAGGATGCTAATGTATTGAAAACTACAAAGACGTTTGAGGTTCTAAGTGAACTAGACGAGGGAAAATTGACACATGAGGAACCTAGTTTAAGCTTGAATACACGCCCACTGTTGTCATGCCATGTGATGAGGGCGGTGTGCCAAATAAAGAGACTAATGTTTCTAATGATGGTAATCATGTGGTTAATAGTAAGAATGTATATGTTGGTGATGATAGTGATTGTGATGTGGAAGATGTCGATGATGAAACAGCTAATTTCATGGCTTTAAAACATTCGGGAAGTCCAAGTGGATATGGTACCAAGAGCTTGTATGAACGTTGGAAGGAAACATTGGATGATGAATATGATCGATATGTTGTTAATGAGTACAATGCACATGGTTTATCTGAAGATCAATAGGCTTTCTGTGACGCTTAGGACATCAAGGTTCGCGGTCGTAAAAAGTAGTAGATTATGGTTTGATGTTATGTTGAGTCAAATGTAATAAATAGCCGTTACTTCATTTTAGAAGTAGATTTTCCTTGTTATATTAGCTTTACCTCCTATGTAACGGGCTGAGATGTGATATTCACCCACATTCGTTGTACTTAAACATTTTTTTGAGTAATATATTTATTACGGAAACCCTTCACCCCCAAAAAAAGATTATTCTATAAAATCATGTAAAATCTTTTATACTTTTTTTGGGGTAAAGGGCTTAAACTAGGGCTGAGCAATTCCGACCGACGACCGACCGACGCCCGACTCCGACCGACAGCGACCGACACAAACCGACCTTAATTCGGGTCGGTACTCAGGATGGGTTTTCAGCCTTGTCGGGACTCGGGTCGGGCCAGGAGTCGGGATTGTTTCGGGATAACACAAAGAAAACCATACAAACCGGTTTGTTTCGGGACTCGGGTCGGGATTCGGGATTACCCGAACTAGAAACGGGTCGGGATTCGGTTAGAATTTTCAGCCTTGTCGGTTTCAGGATGGGTCGGGATCGGGTCGGGACGGGTCGGTTTTGGCCCAATGCTTTGCCCTAGCTTAAACAAATACCCATGCATGCACGAGTTTTGCATAATTTTATTTTATTATGTATTAATATCGATTAATATTTTTGTACATATTTTTTGTTGGACCAAAGATTTGACTTTATTTAACTGGTATGTTGTTGAGGTTGATGCTGTTAAAATTTAACTATTGATTTCATTTTCTAGACATTATGCGTATTTAATATCACATAATGACATTTAAAAAAAAAGCTTTTTTATCCCTATTTAAAATTTATAGAGGAATTGCATGTGTAGTTATATATACAATATCGTGTATTTGTTTTCATCTGATAGTAACCCGTGGTGTCGTGCATTCATTTTGATATTTATAATCCCGTTAATAATATTTTTTGTCGTATTTAAGATTTAAACCTTTGTACGCACGGGTTAAACCTATAAAGAATAACATGAGTCATTATTGAACGTGAATAGTAAAATGTTTTTTCCCAATATCCTTACGTAATCTCATAAAAAGAAATAATATGCTTCATTTATATATGTACATTTGGTGTATTCATTTAGATATCAGAGTAACTCGTGTTTTCATTTTAATATTTATAACTTTATGTATATATATTATTTAATAAATAATGATAATAAAGATTTATAAATATTTAAAAAATTTTGATAAGTTTATTTAATTTTATTTTATATTAACAACAAAGTTATATTAATTATCTCATTCTTGTTGTAGTTCTTTTTTATAAAATTTACAAATGTGTTTTATACATAATTATTTTGTTAAACGAAATTTAGATAAGTTAGACTAAATTACAACTAATTTTGATTTTTATTGGTCAATTAAAATGTTTGATTTCAGAATTAAGCTCTCTCATTAAAAAATCATAAAAATATATGTATATATATATATATATATATATATATATAGAGGATAAAGATCAAATAAAAAGACAAATATCCGTAAAAAGATAAAAAGATTTTTTTTTCAAAAAAAGTTCACGAAAAATTCCCAAAAAATCCCACAAGATCGGGTATGATGGTGCATGAAAAAGTTGTGAAAAACTTTTTTCTAAAAGTGGATATTTTTTCCGAAAAAAAATTATGAAAATATACGTTTGCGCATTAAATCTTTTTTTTGTGCATCAAAAATTGGTTTTTGCACCCAACTTCTTTTGACTTTTTTCATCAAAATAACATTGCGCATCAAACTAAAACAAGTTAAAAATTTTGTGCATCAAAATTTTTTTGCGCATCAAAATTCGTTTTTTGTGCATTAAAAAAAACGTATCAAAACTCAAAATTATAAAAAATGTTTTCACAAAAGTTTTATGCACCAACATACCCGATCTTGTGGGATTTTTTGGGAATTTTTCGTGAACTTTTTTTGAAAAAAAAATCTTTTTATTCTTTTTACGGATATTTGTCTTTTTATTTTAACTTCACCATATATATATATATATATATATATATATATATATATATATATATATATATATATATATATATATATATATATATATGTCTATTTTTGTTTTCACTTATTATATAAGAGATATGGATATGTGAGGTGCAAATCTAATTTTAAATTAGGAAAGAGAATTAAATGTATACATATATAAGCCAAGGTTGCAAAAATTGCTAGGCGGTTGTTGGGCGGTCAGATACCGCTTAACGATTAATCGGTTAGACGGAGATTAATAGGATTTGATTTTTTTTATATATAATTAGAAAATTTGAAACTATATGATCGATTTGGCCGATCTAGCCGATATATATATATATATATATTTTTTTTTTTTTTTTTTTTTTTATGATTTGGCTAATTTTTGTTCGATTTGGCCGATTTATGTTTGATTTCGCCGGTTACTATCTGTAACCGAGTTGGCCGATTTATGTCCGATTTGGCCGATTTTTCTCCGTTTAATCAGTATGATGACTAAGTTTTTACCAAACCGATAAATAAAGCCGATTGGTGAAAATCCGGGCGATTAATCCCCGCCTAAAGATTGATCGCCGATTAATTGGCCGCCTAAACCGATTTTTGCAACACTCATATAAGCTTTCTTAAATTGCTAATTTGGTTTTACGGCAAAAATCCATGTGAAGTTGTACATGTTAGGCGTGTTAGAGTTGGTACCAATCCTTTCAAATGGCATGGTTGAGCCCCAATACTTTAACGGAACTTGAATAATTTTGTTAAAGGGGTTGAAACGTTAAGATTAGTTTTTAGAAAGGTCAAAATAACAAAAATGTTTGGAAGCCATGACCCTCTCTAGCCCTCAAGAAGGTCCGTCCTTGTCCGAATGTGTTTGGCGCAACCAAAGTCCACCTATGATAGCTTGTCATACTAGATCAAGTCATTTTGTTAAAGCGGGGTAGATGGTCTAGTGTCTCTGGAACATATTGCATGTCGCTAGTTAATTAGAAAGCAGCGTTTATCATTAGTGTGGAGCCTAATTGCCTAAACGAGATTAGTTTCTAGCAGATTGGCTGAGTTAGACTGTGGCGTGCTGCAATATGCAATATGCAATATACAATATACAGTAATATACACGGCTTCTCATATATACAATCTCATTTGATCTAAATATTTCATGTATATATGCATTTATGTGCGTATATGTGTGCACTTAAATGTATTCACTTCCAGGGACGGAGCCAGGACCAAATATGATCGGGTGCATAAAATTTTTTGAACCATAATATAAAAACACATTTCGATGTAACGGGGTCATTTAAGATGCATTTGCGAAAAATCGATGTTTTTTTATAAAATTAACGCTACATCGAAAAAATCCATAGGTGTCCCGGGCACCCACGGGACACCCCCTAGCTCCGTCCCTGTTCACTTCAACGGTTTCTTTATATATATATTTCTATAATATCGATTATACGAGAAAGTGAAAATTATATTTAAAACCGAAAAAGGGTAAGTAAGGGCGACACAGCTACGGAAGTCGTGGAATTCACATGTTATATAAGGAAAGTAAGTAGGGCATATAATTAAGAGCTTATTATTGCTCGTGCACTCTTTGCACAACATGTAATATTCATGATCATAAATATTTATGTAAAGTCTCAAAGGTAGATGAGTGCATGTGCACACATGGGTAGGCCAAGTCCAAATGTTCCCCTATAAATTTGGAATTTCTATAGGGGTGTGCTACTATACCCTTTGTGTGCATTAGATTGATTAAAAGTTTTTATCATATAACTGATATCATGTTATTTAATTTGGTTACCGTGCTATGATGATCTGATATATCAAATTTGATTTAATCTATCTAGTTGCATAAGCTATTCCTGTGTTATATCACACTAGTTAAGTGTAACTAGTTTAAAGCAAGTAGATACAAGTTATTCGCGTTACAGTGCATCTTCATGGCTACGAAAACGATTCCGGTATGTTTTTTTCTCAAAATTTTAGTAAGAAGACAAAAACGTTGACGGCGTCAGTTAACTCCTAACGGTTTGAGATTTATGATCAAACAACGGGGTGCGTTTTTTAGTGAACAGATAAAAGGCTAAATATATAGTTTGACGGGGTGGCATAGAGGCGGCGGCTAAAGGTGAGCGATGAGGTTCAAAGATCAAACTTAAAGCTCTGATATCATGCTAGTCTGTTAGATTATAGAATTTCCTGTAGATAGATTTTGTTACAAGGCAAAGTATTCATAGACAACATATAAATACTGAGCCCTAATGAACCCTAACAAACAATCGAGTTTGGACAATATATGCCCTTTAATAGCTTCTATTCGAATCGGGATTCTTCAAGAAAGTACAAATTAAAATGCAATGTCACAGTGTTTACCATTAAATTCACAAGAAAGTAACACTTTGTTGTCATGCCCTAGGCTTCAAAGGTTGGACAAGATGCCAAGGCCCCAAGGGTATGGTCATGAATGTTTAGGAATGAAAAGTTATGGCTTTGTTGTCTCTTCAATGAATACGGCATTTTTTTTTATAGCTTTCAATAAAGCAATACAACTTTCAACTCTGAGAATGAAGAATGAAAGAATATGATGTACTATTTGATTAGGTTCAAAGGTTGTGAACTCTGTTTGTTGTATTTAATTTAATAACTTATTTTATAGGGAAATGATAGAGAGACCTAAACTTATACCTAAAATCAAGTGGCATTATCTTGATGGCTACAGACAGGGACCCACTTATATTACAACTCCTCAGGATGATGCCACTTATTTTTAGGTATAAGTTTAGGCATAACTTTAGGTCCCTCTATTATTTCTTTATTTTTTAACTTGGTGTCCCAAAATATATATTAAGATGATTATGCACATTTATGTTAATTATGATACAGATGATGCTTGTTGTCTTGTAGAATTAAACATCAATTCATACAATCATTCCCTACATCTATACTCATGTATAAAGATTCGATTATATATAAAGAGACGATATGTTAAGGCCAAGCCTACGTAGTCACCCCATGAAATTTTTGGCAGGCACCTCAAGTAGGGTGGACCCCCTATCCGTACGGCGGCCGGCACTTTTATTATTATTATTATTATTATTATTATTATTATTATTATTATTTTTAATTGTGTGTGTTGTGTTTTTTTAGTGTATTTAATTTGTGTAGTGTATAGTGTATTTAATTTGTGTAGTGTTTTTTTATGTATAGTGTATTTAATTGTGTAGTGTTTTTATATGGTATTTATTTTACGTTATGTTTTTTAATTGTGTATAACAACAAATGTAAACATTAAACAAGTAAAACAACAAATGTTTTCAATATTACAACGTCTACTCCACATGAAGATTATTAATGTCATCTATAAGCTCATAGAGTATTCCACTCGGCTGACATGCGTGATCAACTGGATTTTTTGCCAATTCCAGTGATGCTTCCAACGCCTTTATTTTTGCCTGCAACAAATTGTTTTCAGCCAATAGCATGTTGATCGTTGTATCTTTAGTTTCGCAGTTTGAGCACTGCGTTGAAGAAGAGGCTTCACCAAAGTACTTTTGTTGAAATATTTCCTTCCACATGAAGTATCGACACCCATAGTCTTTAGTCCTTGACTGTTACATAACGAAACAATTATAAGAAATGTATTCTAAACAAACAAGTTATTGATATATTTACGCAAATAAGCAAACGTTTAATTATTTACCTTTGAGAATGCATAATACTTCAGACCACAAGTTTTGGGCTTGTGGGATGTTCTTTCAATTATTAATCCACGTTGACAACGACACAAGTAAGGATTTTGTTGTTGCATCTGGCCAAAAGAATTTGTATAATTATTCACAACATAAATTAGTAATATCATGGTTCACAATAACCAATCTTGTTATAGATTAATAGTTGATACATGGTTCACAAAATTACAATATAACTAGAAACTAAGATCAATCACGCCCGAGGCGTAGTCGCTCCAATGATGCTGCCATCTGTCCCACACGAGACTCTAACTTTGAAATGAGTCTCCTCAATCTGTCAATCTCTCGCTCGTACTCGTCAACGCGAGACGGCTGTAACAAAAGATGAGGAAGAACCGGAGGACGGTGTATAAAATTGTCCTCATCTACAGCTGGAGATATAGCTGGAGAGGGAGACACATAAGATTGTGAAGAAAGCACATAATATGGACTCTCAACACGAGCGGGTGTGTGGTTGACACAATAAATAACTTGTAAAACCAAAAAATAACTTGTAAAATTGTAAAACCAGAAAAAAAAAAAAAAAAAAAAAAAAAAAAAAAAAGGTTATAAAAAGTGGTACAAGTTATAAAAGAAACTTGTAAAAAAAAAACATGTACAAAAAACTGTAAAAAAAAACTTGTAAAAATAAGTGGTATAAGTGGTAAAAAATAAGTTGTAAAAAAACTTGGCACGAAAATCGAAAAATCAATCATTACCAATGATTGAATACCCATGATTGGCACGAAAATCGAGATACCCCTTTGCAAAAGATGCAACCAACCCCTACCATAGGGTGCCTGCATAGGAGGACCCTATGTTAAATAGAAAAGAAATCAATCTCCGAACCTAAATTTTAAAAACACATCTACATGAATTCAATTTTAACCACGTTTCAAAGTCAAAACATTTTAAAACTTCCAGTTAAAAATACTTCTCGCGCGTATTCAACTTTCTTTAACTTCTCATATAACTTTCCACTTTTATTTATCTCACACACTCAAAAACACGAACATACATCGTTGCGAAAGGTAAATACATGCTCTAACACGCACAAACGGCAAACCTATCTTTTACCGTCATTCTGGACGAAATACTTTGCTATTCTATCTAATATTAGTGACTTTGTTTCAATGTTTCCAGCTAAAGTTATAAGATTTAAAATCTTTGAAAATGCAGCCTCAAGAATTATGGAGTCAACTACTCTGGGTGGCATAGTGACAACTGGTTTGCGATTATCATCACTAAAATGTGTAAAATATAGGGTAAATACCTAAAAAAAGTACTAAACTTGACACCCTTTCCTCTTCAGGGTAGCGAACAAAATTTTTTATTTTTCAAAATAATCTACTACTGGATAATGGCTTTTGTGGGTAAGTTTTACCCTTGTTACCCGGTTATGTCCACGTGTACAAGTTGATACACAGTCACATGCCACATAATACACAATTTATAATAAATATAAAATCTTTATCTCTTTCCCACTTCTAACATAAACCCTAAAATCATCTTCCCCATCCCAAGTCCATAGCAGAAAACCCCAATTAACATAAACCCTAAATCCATCAAGTTCCATAGCAGAAAACCCCAATTAACATAAACCCTAAATCCATAAAGTCCCAAAGCAGAAATCCCCCTTTGTTCAATTATGCATTCATCAAGTTCTTCAATCCGTTCCAAACGAAGATATTATACTCCAGAAGAAATCCGTCTTAAAAGTCATTGTCATTGTAAGATTCCAATTTATGACCAAGTTTCATGGACCCCCACGAATCCGGGTCGAAGATTCAAGGGTTGCCCCACTCGGGTAAGTTAGTATTAACAGTATTTATAAAAATTTGTTAAGGTTTTGTTTTTCAGTCGAAGAATCAAGGGTTGCTCCACTCTAATTGTTTTTGTGTTATTCGTCTTTAGAAATGTGAGGTGTATGGTTTTCTTGATGAAGAATTACCTTCTCAGTACTACAAAGAGCTGTTATACAATCTACATGAGGAGAACAAACAATTGGAGGTGCTAGTATCTAGACAAGCTGCTAATCCTATGACAGTTAATACGGCTACTGAAGGCGTTTCATTGGAACTAATTTACCAAGAATTGAATGGTTTCAAGTCTAAGGCAAAACTGTATGACAGTGTGTTGTTGATTGTATTTGGTTTGATAATTATGTTGATTGTATCCCTCATTGTTGTATCCTTAAAAAAGTAGGTGTAGAAGGTTTGATATAGGTTATTTTCATGTATTTTGTGTTCATCAGGATGTATGTGGGTTAACTTTGTTTTGGTAATGAAAGCATCAAATTTGGTTGTATATTGTGGTGCCATTTAACATGTAAAAGCATGAACAACTAGAAACAATACTATTGAATATCTGAAGAAGCAGAGATCAAACCTTATAACTGATGTGCAGGGGAGATAAGGAACGAAACCAGCAACTTGAAGCTATTCAAAAGCTATGAAGAAAAAATCATAAAAATCAGTAAAAATATGGATTAATATGACAAGCTTCCAAATACTAAGATCCCATAAGCTGAGTGGTTTTTGACTTTTTTGTAAAAATTTAATAGTTGACTAACATGAACTTTAATTGATTCCTACTGACTAAAAATGATATTATAAGCTGTAATTGGACTTATTTAAACTATGTTAACTAAAAATGCATCTATATTGCTGATTTGAGAAGCTACAGTTACATTTTTATGCATGAAAATGAGATTTATATTGATTATTTGACTTTTATTGTAAGACCTATTATTATCCTGCTAACTGTAGTGCCTAGAAACATAAAACAAGACCTCAAAACCAACTTAACCAAACACTCCATCTTATATCTAAATGCACTTTAATGTTACATATTTGATGAAATTCTGCAATGGCTGAATTGGTATACTGAAATATTCAATAAAACTCAAGTTCTAACTATTTGAACATCACTACATTTGACAATACAATTACAAACTAAAACATTGAAAAAACAAGGAGCTTCATTGAACTACTAGTGTTCATTGATAACAATTGTTTCTGCATAAGCACATTACACATTACATTGTTACTAGCAGACTACATTGTTAGAAGCAGAACACTACAACCTGTATATGCCTTTTCTATAGACAAAATAGGCAAGCATATATAGTGGCATCAAGTGCAGCACCATATCAGGTTCCTACCAAGTGTTTACGTTAACTAACCTAGGCCCTTCAGTGTACAAAATAGGGCACCATAGTGGCTAAAGTGCAGCACTATATCAGTTTGTTACTACTTACATACCTAGTTCAGATCATACTGTCACAATTCTCAAATTCCGGTCATTTCTTAAATTAAATATGCATCATATTAGTTCATTCATGGCATTTCATTTCACATTAATCGCGTAAATTTTATATTAAATAAACGTTATCGCGTGAGTTATTATTTTGAGTATTTAATCCGTTATTTCTAAAAATGATCCCGACATATTTTTATATTTACATTTAATTTATAAAAACTATATTTTGACTTTACCTAGTGTTTTGAATTTATTTGGTATATAAATCGTTAAAGTTATATTATTATGACGTTTTTCTTAAAAATTTCTCGATAATTATTTTATCACTTAAATTTTACAAGGAATGTATTTTTAAAAATTCTTATGATATCATTATACTTTACTTTGATCCCCTAAAACTTAGTTTAATTCATACTACTCTAATATCACAACTAGGTACAAGTTACTACAAATTCTACTTATCATAACATTTATTTGCATTTTATTCACAATTTACACAAGTAAGTATAAAAAAAAAAAAAATAATTGGTGAGGTACATCCCCCCCCAAAACCGGTTCTAGGGGGGAAGGTATGCAATAAATGTTTGGCAAAATTTTCTTCTAACTTGATTATATATATACTTACACTCCAACATTGCTTCACTCATTCAATCTCATTTTCTTCAAGACTAGTTAAATTTTTTTTTATTCTCTCTTTTCCTTTGTCTATCACAACCGGCCATAGAGGGTCTCCACAAGGGATCATCATTTTTTTCAAGTTCAAGTAATTATCAATCTAGAATCACACTCTTTATTAGGTTTTGAAATAAAAACCAAGAGTGTTTAGGTTTAACCTTGTTCTTTGCACCTCATCATATTAACTAGTAAGCATGTTTCTTTCATTTTTCATGTTTCCTTTTCATTTCATATGAATCTCTTCATTTTTGGAGCAAGCATGCATGATTTGTGTTGTTTATACCATTTTTACATGATTTTTAGAAATATATATATATAAGGTCATCCTATAATTATCCCCTTGGTATACTTTGGTCTTGATGATGATTAGGAACCCATGACACCCTAAGAAGGTGTATGGTAGGATTAGATTAGCTTTGGAGTTGATTTGAAGGGATTAGAATAGGTTTTGTCCGAGAAAAACTATTTTCGATACGTATAAAATATGTTCTGTCCTTGTTTTGATTTTCTGGAAAAACCGACAGTAGGCACGACTTTTTGGCCTTGATATTTAGAAAATATACTTTAAAACGAATCCGTGGCCGCTTGAACGGAATAAAACGGAGTTATAACGAAGAAGTTATGGATTTTACAAGTTTGACGACGAAATATATATTTTTCAGAAATTTCAGCAAGCTATTTTTACATTGTTCGAGTCAAAAACGAGCCTTAAGCTTCACAAATTATTTCGACTTATCAAAAATATATTAGTATACTTCGATATGAAGCTAAGGACGTATTATACGTAGAAAACGGATTTGAAACGACAAAGATATGCACGTTTTCATAAAATTGCCGTAACTATTATTTTCTGAAAAACTATATTACTTTTTACGATACAAGAGTTACTGTCACACCCTCGCCGGAGGCGGAAGCACGAGGTGTAACGGAAGGGAACATAAGCACAAGATAATAGAACATACCAACATTAATATTAAAAAGAAATATTACGCCATTACAATACCAGTTTAGCCGACATCGGCGAATATATTACAAAGCTTAAATTCCAAAATATTATGTTTTATACATAATGATTTGTAGTAACAAGTGAAAACTTCATTATGCAAGACTTGGTAGAAAAAGCTTACTAACGATCACCTGAAATGCATGAGAGAAAAACGGGTCAACTATGAAAATAGTTAGTGAGTAAACACTATTAGCAAAATAAGAAAACTCGAAAGAAATATTCAAAGCTTCCGGTCGACGAAAATGGTCCATAAAGCAAAGGCATTGTAAATCCACTCAGTTCCAAGTTCCGCCCATACAAAACTTGCAACCTGTGTGTTCACAACCCACTGCCAAAAGTAGCGTGTCAAGTAGTCAAGTATAAGTGGTCATAATAGTTCACAATATAGTACCAAGAATATAATAATTCAGGGATGCTCCGAACATGGGAGACTTTGCACTGCTCCAACAAGGGAGACTCCTTTGTCACTCGACCACCTAGGCGAGATTTATTGAGAACGCTCCACCAATAAGGCGAGACTTTATAGTGATGCTCCGAACATGGGAGACTTTGCACTGCTCCGAACAGGGGAGACTCCTTTGTCACTCGACCACCTAGGCGAGATTTATTGAGACCGCTCCACCAATAAGGCGAGACTTTATAGTGATGCTCCGAACATGGGAGACTTTTAGGTCATAACACGTACGGTTCAATATTTTCAAACAAGTCATAAGTTCATAATTAAGTCCAAGAGTCTAAGTCAAGTTCAAAAGTTCAAGTCTAAAGAGTTCATAGAAGTAATAATCAATTTAATTCAATTATGGTTCATGCATTTCGCCCCAAAAATATAGTAAAACGTTAAAAAGGGGATGTGATTACTCACTTGGTAAACTGGTGTGATGACAAAAGTGGGTACACTGAGGTATAATGTGATGCGTCAACCGGGACCTATTACGAATGGTATGATATGTCATGAGTTGCAATGTAATGTTATGCATGCATTTCGTATGTTATTTATACCATTTGTGAGTTTTAAAAAATATTACTTTTCGTCGAAAAATACTCTTTTGACGTCTTGACCCTTCAAAAATCACTTTACAAGTTTTTACGTCAAAATGTCATCCTATAATGGTTTTATAATGATTTATGGTGAAATTTTCACTTTTCGTCGCAAAACAATGTCGTCGGAAATTTCATGAAAGTGACAAAAATGGCTTTGGAAAACTAGTCGTAAAACGGTGTACGTCGATCGTTAGAGAACGAACTCGACGGTTTTGGAAAGTTTGTATCGATATCTAGAAGTTTCAGTTCAGGAGTTTTCGTCCAAAAGGTCTCGAACATAAAGATATTAAGGGTTAAAGATAGTGATTTTAGCTAATTGTTGTGCAGAAAATGAGTTTCGGCCAAGTTTAGACATCCGTAAATAATTCATTAAAACTCCGCTATACAAACGGCTTGTTGTTTTGAAAAATATGGCCGGTGAACTTGATTTTACTAGAAAACATTTCGTTACAAAAAGTTCCACATCGTGGTTAAAAACAGCCCTCAACAGGGTCGTTACAGCTACCGTAACACTTGTATCGTAAAATAATATAGTTTTTCAGAAAATAATAGTTACGGCAAGTTTTATGAAAACGTGCATATCTTTGTCGTTTCAAATCCGTTTTCTACGTATAATACGTCCTTAGCTTCGTATCAAAGTATACTAATATATTTTTGATAAGTCGAAATAATTTGTGAAGCTTAAGGCTCGTTTTTGACCCGAACAAACTAAAAATAGGTTGCTGAAATTTCAGGAAACTATATTTTTCGTCGTCAAACTTGTAAAATCCATAACTTCTTCGTTATAACTCCGTTTTTATCCGTTCAAAAGGCCACGGATTCGTTTTAAAGTATATTTTCTAAATATCAAGGCCAAAGTTTCGTACCAACTGTCGGTTTTTCCAGAAAATCGAAACAAGGACAGAACCTTTTTAATACGTATAGAAAATAGTTTTTCTCGGACAAAACCTATTCTAATCCCTTCAAATCAACTCCAAAGCTAATCTAATCCTACCATACACCTTCTTAGGGTGTCATGGGTTCCTAATCACCATCAAGACCAAAGAATACCATGGGGATAATTATAGGATGACCAATATATATATATATATACTCTAAAATCATAAAAATGGTATAAATCACATATCATGCATACTTGCTCCAAAAATGAAAAGATACATATGAGATGATAAGAAAACATGAAAAATGAAAGTAACATGCTTACAAGTGAAAATGATGAGGTGATAAGAACCAAGGTTACCTAAATACTCTAGATTTTTATTTCAAAATCTTAGAAAGAGTATTAACTAGATTGTTATACCACTTGAACTTGGAAAAATTTTTGATCCCTTTGAAGACCCTCTTGTGACCGGTTTTGAGGATGAAAAACCAAGAGAGAAAGTTTATTTCTCTAACTTGTATTATTGGTGAATGAGATGAATGAGATGTGTTGAAAAAAAACTACATGAAGTGTAGATCTATACTTTCAAAGACAAGAATTACCAACTCCATAAATGCCAATCCCATAGGACCGGATTTTTGGGGGGATTAATATCTCAAAATATATATATATATATATATATATATATATATATATATATATTTTTTACTTGTATATACTTTGTAAATAAAATGTAAGTAAAAGGTTGTGTAGGAAAAATGTATAAATGAAGGTAATTGGAAATTTTTGGTACAAGTAAGTTTTTTTATAGATCAAAATAGAATGTAATGAGATAATAAAAATTGTAAAAATACATTCCTTGTGAAATTTGGGTGATAAAATAATTATCGTATAGTTTTTAAGAAAAACGTCGTAAAAATATAACTTTAACGATTTATGTACCAAATAAATTTGAAACACTAGGAAAACTAAAAATATAGTTTTTATAAACTAAATGTAAGTTTAAAAATACATCGGGATCATTTTTGAAAGTAACGGATTAAATATTTAAAATATTAACTCACGCGATAACGTTTATTTAATATAAAAATTACGCGTTAAAGGTAAAATGCAATGTCATGAATGAACTAACATGATGCATATATATAATCTAAGAAATGACCGGAATTTGAGAAATGTGACATTCTTCCCATGTCAGCGGAATCATGTCCTCATGATTCGATTAACGATACTATGGTCCGAACCTCGACAAGAGTTCTAAAAGTTCATGCTCGTACGAACAGTCTAAATGATCATATCAATGCCCATGTGTACAGGTTCCCCATTCAACTAAGTACGTGCCCGTGATTAGATTGGATAGGGTAAACTTACCCAATATCGAACGTAGCTCTCAAAAGACCTTTAGGTAGTCGATTCTAATTTAATCTCACAACTCATCAAACAAGAACTGTCATGAGATTAAACTAAACCGACTTGAATAAACTTGTCTCTTAGCTTGATTTTCGCAACTCATCAAACAAGAACTGTCACTAGATCAAGCTAGGAAACAAGTTGTTAGAAAGATAGGAATCAACATCCTTGAATGAAGTCTTTTGAAAGATTCGCTCGATATTGGATTTGCTTACACAAATCAAATCAAATCAACAAAATATATAACAACTAAGGTCGATATCAATAGGTCTCAAATTAATCAATGACGTGAACGTGGTAAAGATTGGGAGGAAGTTATGCACTCAAAATCATGTCGAACAGAAATAAGGTGGTTGTTCAAAAGAATGTACCCGTTACGCGTTGCGGGCTTCCTCGGTACCCAGATAGAATGCTCGACCACGTGCGGGAGGAATTTCAATGTTCTGATCTTGTGGGCCTTCTATTGCCAACGCCAGGTTTGGACGATTACCTCCTTGATTGGGAGTTCTTTTCAGCTTTGGACAGGTATTGCGAAGGTGATCTAGACTTCCACACTCGTAACATGCTTTTCTCTGTCCTTGATTCCCAGTTCTGTTTGAGCAATTTTTCGCGAAGTGGCCCGTCTGTCCACATTTGCCGCACCTTGGGCAGTCTCCTAAGTGATGATAATTACATCGAGTGCACAAAGGATGTGGACCTGCATATCCTTTGCGCTCCTGGGTGGTCGCCCCATAGTTCTGGGTTATTCGCTGCCTCTTGTTTTGCTGATTCTGGTCTCGGTTTCCCTGGTGATCCTCCTGTCGCTTTCGTCCATTGTCGTTTGCTTTTGCTAGTTCTCCAGACCTGATCACATCATTTGTCAAGCGATACGCCATACTCACTGCGGCTTGCAGAGTGGTTGGTTTCGACGAAGTGACATCCCTCCTAATTTCTGGTATCAATCCCCATATATATCGGTCAATCAACTTCTCCACAGTGGAAACCATGTGAGGAACCATCCTAGTTAACTCGTGGAACCGGATCGTGTACTTGTCGATCTCCACTCCTACCATCAAGTGGTTCCAAAATTCTTCTTCCAGTTTCTGCACTTCATCTTTTCTGCAGTACTCATCAGTTAGTAGTTTCTTGAATGCTTCCCAAGACAATGCATTTGCAGCCCCTCTTCCTCTAGTCTGTAGTTGGTTGTTCCACCAGGTCAATGCTCGACCCTGTAGTAGACCAGCAGAGAACTCAACCTTGTTTCCTTCAGCACATTTCGTGATACTAAGCTTCGACTCAACATTCTCGAACCAGGTTAGCAGTCCAATGGCACCCTCAGTACCATGAAATTCCATTGGCTTACATGTCATGAAAGTTTTGTAGCTGCATCCTTGACCAGCGTTTGAAGTACCTTCTCCGTTGTTGGTTCTTCTAGCATCGAGATGTGTTATAATTTGGGTGAGTAGATCCGCTATTCCAGTAGCGTTGTTGTCTGGATTGTCATTGTTGTTTGGGTTGCCGTTGTTGTTACCTCCTGAACGTGTGTTTCTTGCAGCCATGATCCTACAGAGGACCAAAACATCGGGTTGAGTAAACGACATTCGAACGAAGTCAGATGAGGTGCAGAATGGTGGTAATGTGTTATAGTGATTGAAACATGACAGGAACAGAGACATGCTATGTCTAACAAGTCGAAAGATGGAAAAGAGAAGATATGAACAAGGTACGGTAATGTAGACGTGAACGTAAAAACATGCCATGCATACCCACCCGACCAATGCAACTTCAGGTGACCAGACTCTAAAGACTCGACTAATCATGATTTAAAACTACCACTCTTATCATTGCATGGTTCTTCATAAATTAGACATAGTTGATCAGGCTATGTATAATTTATGAGTAACGATGCAACGATAGGACTAGTTGACTCGGATGGTGTTCAATGTTTAATAAAATAATATACAAAAAAAATTATTCCGGTTATAGCTGTGATTTTTATTTTTGAAAAATCGGCATTCTCTATAACCTTTGGCTCTGGTACCAATCTGTCACACCCTCGCCGGAGGCGGAAGCACGAGGTGTAACGGAAGGGAACATAAGCACAAGATAATAGAACATACCAACATTAATATTAAAAAGAAATATTACACCATTACAATACCAGTTTAGCCGACATCGGCGAATATATTACAAAGCTTAAATTCCAAAATATTATGTTTTATACATAATGATTTGTAGTAACAAGTGAAAACTTCATTATGCAAGACTTGGTAGAAAAAGCTTACTAACGATCACCTGAAATGCATGAGAGAAAAACGGGTCAACTATGAAAATAGTTGGTGAGTAAACACTATTAGCAAAATAAGAAAACTCGAAAGAAATATTCAAAGCTTCCGGTCGACGAAAATGGTCCATAAAGCAAAGGCATTGTAAATCCACTCAGTTCCAAGTTCCGCCCATACAAAACTTGCAACCTGTGTGTTCACAACCCACTGCCAAAAGTAGCGTGTCAAGTAGTCAAGTATAAGTGGTCATAATAGTTCACAATATAGTACCAAGAATATAATAATTCAGGGATGCTCCGAACATGGGAGACTTTGCACTGCTCCAACAAGGGAGACTCCTTTGTCACTCGACCACCTAGGCGAGATTTATTGAGAACGCTCCACCAATAAGGCGAGACTTTATAGTGATGCTCCGAACATGGGAGACTTTGCACTGCTCCGAACAGGGGAGACTCCTTTGTCACTCGACCACCTAGGCGAGATTTATTGAGACCGCTCCACCAATAAGGCGAGACTTTATAGTGATGCTCCGAACATGGGAGACTTTTAGGTCATAACACGTACGGTTCAATATTTTCAAACAAGTCATAAGTTCATAATTAAGTCCAAGAGTCTAAGTCAAGTTCAAAAGTTCAAGTCTAAAGAGTTCATAGAAGTAATAATCAATTTAATTCAATTATGGTTCATGCATTTCGCCCCAAAAATATAGTAAAACGTTAAAAAGGGGATGTGATTACTCACTTGGTAAACTGGTGTGATGACAAAAGTGGGTACACTGAGGTATAATGTGATGCGTCAACCGGGACCTATTACGAATGGTATGATATGTCATGAGTTGCAATGTAATGTTATGCATGCATTTCGTATGTTATTTATACCATTTGTGAGTTTTAAAAAATATTACTTTTCGTCGAAAAATACTCTTTTGACGTCTTGACCCTTCAAAAATCACTTTACAAGTTTTTACGTCAAAATGTCATCCTATAATGGTTTTATAATGATTTATGGTGAAATTTTCACTTTTCGTCGCAAAACAATGTCGTCGGAAATTTCATGAAAGTGACAAAAATGGCTTTGGAAAACTAGTCGTAAAACGGTGTACGTCGATCGTTAGAGAACGAACTCGACGGTTTTGGAAAGTTTGTATCGATATCTAGAAGTTTCAGTTCAGGAGTTTTCGTCCAAAAGGTCTCGAACATAAAGATATTAAGGGTTAAAGATAGTGATTTTAGCTAATTGTTGTGCAGAAAATGAGTTTCGGCCAAGTTTAGACATCCGTAAATAATTCATTAAAACTCCGCTATACAAACGGCTTGTTGTTTTGAAAAATATGGCCGGTGAACTTGATTTTACTAGAAAACATTTCGTTACAAAAAGTTCCACATCGTGGTTAAAAACAGCCCTCAACAGGGTCGTTACAGCTACCGTAACACTTGTATCGTAAAATAATATAGTTTTTCAGAAAATAATAGTTACGGCAAGTTTTATGAAAACGTGCATATCTTTGTCGTTTCAAATCCGTTTTCTACGTATAATACGTCCTTAGCTTCGTATCAAAGTATACTAATATATTTTTGATAAGTCGAAATAATTTGTGAAGCTTAAGGCTCGTTTTTGACCCGAACAAACTAAAAATAGGTTGCTGAAATTTCAGGAAACTATATTTTTCGTCGTCAAACTTGTAAAATCCATAACTTCTTCGTTATAACTCCGTTTTTATCCGTTCAAAAGGCCACGGATTCGTTTTAAAGTATATTTTCTAAATATCAAGGCCAAAGTTTCGTACCAACTGTCGGTTTTTCCAGAAAATCGAAACAAGGACAGAACCTTTTTAATACGTATAGAAAATAGTTTTTCTCGGACAAAACCTATTCTAATCCCTTCAAATCAACTCCAAAGCTAATCTAATCCTACCATACACCTTCTTAGGGTGTCATGGGTTCCTAATCACCATCAAGACCAAAGAATACCATGGGGATAATTATAGGATGACCAATATATATATATATATATACTCTAAAATCATAAAAATGGTATAAATCACATATCATGCATACTTGCTCCAAAAATGAAAAGATACATATGAGATGATAAGAAAACATGAAAAATGAAAGTAACATGCTTACAAGTGAAAATGATGAGGTGATAAGAACCAAGGTTACCTAAATACTCTAGATTTTTATTTCAAAATCTTAGAAAGAGTATTAACTAGATTGTTATACCACTTGAACTTGGAAAAATTTTTGATCCCTTTGAAGACCCTCTTGTGACCGGTTTTGAGGATGAAAAACCAAGAGAGAAAGTTTATTTCTCTAACTTGTATTATTGGTGAATGAGATGAATGAGATGTGTTGAAAAAAAACTACATGAAGTGTAGATCTATACTTTCAAAGACAAGAATTACCAACTCCATAAATGCCAATCCCATAGGACCGGATTTTTGGGGGGATTAATATCTCAAAAATTTTTTTTTTTTTTTACTTGTATATACTTTGTAAATAAAATGTAAGTAAAAGGTTGTGTAGGAAAAATGTATAAATGAAGGTAATTGGAAATTTTTGGTACAAGTAAGTTTTTTTATAGATCAAAATAGAATGTAATGAGATAATAAAAATTGTAAAAATACATTCCTTGTGAAATTTGGGTGATAAAATAATTATCGTATAGTTTTTAAGAAAAACGTCGTAATAATATAACTTTAACGATTTATGTACCAAATAAATTTGAAACACTAGGAAAACTAAAAATATAGTTTTTATAAACTAAATGTAAGTTTAAAAATACATCGGGATCATTTTTGAAAGTAACGGATTAAATATTTAAAATATTAACTCACGCGATAACGTTTATTTAATATAAAAATTACGCGTTAAAGGTAAAATGCAATGTCATGAATGAACTAACATGATGCATATATATAATCTAAGAAATGACCGGAATTTGAGAAATGTGACAGTTACGGTAGCTGTAACGACCATATTGGAGGCTGTTTTTAACCATGATGTGGAACTTTTTGTAGCAAAATGTCTTCTAATAAAATTAAGATCACCGAGCATATTTTTCAAAACGACAAGCCGTTTGTATAGCGGAGTTGTAATAAGTTATTTATGGATGTTTAAATTTGGCCGAAACTCATTTTTAACCAACATTTTAGCCAAAATCACCATCTTTAACCCTTATTATCTTTATGTTCGAGACCTTTATGACGAAAACTCCTGAACTGAAACTTCTAGATTTCGATGCAAACTTTCCAAAACCGTCGAGTTCGTTTCCTAACGCTCGACGTACACCATTTTACGACTAGTTTTTCGGAGCCATTTTTGTCACTTTCAAGAAATTTCCGACGACATGATTTTACGACGAAAAGTGAAAATTTCACTATAAATCATTACGAAACCATTGTAGGATGACATTTTGACGTAAAAACTTGTAAAGTGATTTTTGAAGGGTCAAGACGTCAAAAGAGTATTTTTCGACGATAAGTAATTATTTTCAAAACTCGCAAATGGTATAAATAACATATGAAATGCATGCATAACATTACATTGCAACTCATTACACATCATATCATTCGTAATAGGACCCGGTTAAGCATCACATTATACCTCAGTGTACTCACTCTTGTCATCACACCAGTTTACGAGGTGAGTAATCACATCCCCTTTTTACCGTTTTTACTATATTTTTGGGGCGAAATGCATGAACCATACTCGAACTAAATTGATCCCTACTTTTGTGAACTCTTTTGGCCTGAACTTGTGATCTTGAAAGCAAATCCTTGAACTTTATTAGGAAATTATGACTTGTTGGAACTTATTGAACCGTACATGTTATGACCTTGTCTTAAAGTTTCCCATGTTCGGAGCATCACTATAAAGTCTCCCATGTTCGGAGCATCACTATAAAGTCTCCCATGTTCGGAGCATCACTATAAAGTCTCCCGTGTTCGGAGCGTATCTTTGGGAAGAGGCACCCAGTATATCTTTGGGAAGAGGCACCCAGTATATCTTTGGGAAGAGGCACCCAGTATATCTTTGGGAAGAGGCACCCAACATAACTTTGGGTAGTGGCACCCAGCTTAATTTGGTTTCATCAGTAGCATCTCTGAATTATTATATACTTGGTACTATATTGTGAACTATTATGACCACTTATACTTGACCACTTCATACGCTATCTTTTGTGCAATGGGTTGTGAATACACAGGTTTCAAGTTTTGTATGGGCGGAACTTGGAACTGAGTGGATTTACAATGCCTTTGCTTTGTGGACCATTTTCGTTGACCGAAAGCTTTGAATATTTCTTACGAGTTTTCTTATTTTGCTAAACGTGTTTACTCACCAACTATTTTCATAGTTGACCCGTTTTTCTCTCATGCATTTCAGGTGATCGTTAGTAAGCTTTTTCTACCAGGTCTTGCATAATGAAGTTTTCACTTGTCACTACAAATCATTAGGTAATAGAACGCAATATTTTGGGAATTAAACTTTGTAATATATTTGCCGATGACGGCTAAACTAGTATTGTAATGGTGTACTCTTTCTTTTAAATATTAATGTTGGTATATTCTATTATCTTGTGCTTATGTTCCCTTCCGTTACACCTCGTGTTTCCGCCTCCGGCGAGGGTGTGACAGATTGGTACCAGAGCCAAAGGTTATAGAGAATGCCGATTTTTCAAAAATAAAAATCACAGCTATAACCGAAATTTTTTTTTATTAAACATTGAACATCATCCGAGTCATCTAGTCCTATCGTTGCATCGTTAATCATAAATTATACATAGCCTGATCAACTATGTCTAATTTATGAAGAACCATGCAATGATAAGAGTAGTAGTTTTAAATCATGTTTAGTCGAGTCTTTTGAGTCTGGTCACCTGAAGTTGCATTGGTCGGGTGGGTATGCATAGCATGTTTTTACGTTCACGTCTACATTACCGTACCTTGTTCATATCTTCTCCTTTCCATCTTTCGACTTGTTAGACATAGCATGCCCCTGATCCTGTCATATTTCGATCACTATAACACATTACCACCGTTCTGCACCTCATCTGACTTCGTTAGAATGTCGTTTACTCAACCCGATGTTTTGGTCCTCTGTAGGATCATGGCTGCAAGAAACACACGTTCATGAGGTAACAACAACGGCAACCCAAACAACAATGACAATCCAGACAACAACGCTGCTGGAATAGCGGATCTACTCACCCAAATTATAACACATCTCGATGCTAGACGAACCAACAACGGAGAAGGTACTTCAAACGCTGGTCAAGGATGCAGCTACAAAACTGTCATGACATGTAAGCCAATGGAATTTCATGGTACTGAGGGTGCCATTGGACTGCTAACCTGGTTCGAGAATGTTGAGTCGAAGCTTAGTATCACGAAATGTGCTGAGGAAAATAAGGTTGAGTTCTCTGTTGGTCTACTACAGGGACGAGCTTTGACCTGGTGGAACAACCAACTACAGATCAGAGGAAGAGGGGCTGCAAATGCATTATCTTGGGAAGCATTCAAGAAACTACTAACTGATGAGTACTGCAGAAAAGATGAAGTGCAGAAACTGGAAGAAGAATTTTGGAATCACTTGATGGTAGGAGTAGAGATCGACAAGTACACGATCCGGTTCCACGAGTTAACTAGGATGGTTCCTCACATGGTTTCCACTGTGGAGAAGTTGATTGACCGATATATATGGGGATTGATACCAGAAATTAGGAGGGATGTCACTTCGTCGAAACCAACCACTCTGCAAGCCGCTGTGAGTATGGCGTATTGCTTGACAAATGATGTGATCAGGTCTGGAGAACTAACAAAAGCAAACGACAATGGACGAAAGCGACATGAGGATCACCAGGGAAGCCGAGACCAGGGTCAGCAAGACAAGAGGCAACGAATAACCAGGAACTATGGAGCGACTACCCAGGAGCGCAAAAGATACGCAGGTCCACATCCTTTGTGCACTCGATGTAATTATCATCACTCAGGAGACTGCCGAAGGTGCGACAAATGTGGACAGACGGGCCACTTCGCGCGAAATTGCTCAAACAGAACTGGGAATCAAGGACAGAGAAAAACATGTTACGAGTGTGGAAGTCTAGATCACCTTCGCAATACCTGTCCAAAGCTGAAAAGAACTCCCAATCAAGGAGGTAATCGTCCAAACCTGGCGTTGGCAATAGAAGGCCCACAAGATCAGAACATTGAAGTTTCCCCCGCACGTGGTCGAGCATTCTATCTGGGTACCGAGGAAGCCCGCAACGCGTAACGGGTACATTCTTTTGAGCAACCACTTTATTTTTGTGCAACATGATTTTTGAGTGCTTAACTTCCTTCCGATTCTTACCACGTTCACGACATTGATTAATTCGAGACCTATTGATATCGACCTTAGTCGTTATATATATTTTGTTGATTTGATTTGAATTGTGTAAGCAAATTCAATATCGAACGAATCTTTCAAAAGACTTCATTCAAGGATGTTGAATCCTATCTTTCTAACAACTTGTTTCCTAGCTTGATCTAGTGACAGTTCTTGTTTGATGAGTTGCGAAAATCAAGCTAAGAGACAAGTTTACTCAAGTCGGTTTAGTTTAATCTCATGACAGTTCTTGTTTGATGAGTTGTGAGATTAAATTAGAATCGACTACCTAAAGGTCTTTTGAGAGCTACGTTCGATATTGGGCAAGTTTACCCTATCCAATCTAATCACGGGCACGTACTTAGTTGAATGGGGAACCTGTACGCATGGGCATTGATATGATCATTTAGACTGTTCGTACGAGCATGAACTTTTAGAACTCTTGTCGAGGTTCGGACTATAGTATCGTTAATCGAATCACGAGGACGTGATTCCGCTGACATGGGAAGAATGTCACAATTCTCAAATTCCGGTCATTTCTTAAATTAAATATGCATCATATTAGTTCATTCATGGCATTTCATTTCACATTAATCGCGTAAATTTTATATTAAATAAACGTTATCGCGTGAGTTATTATTTTGAGTATTTAATCCGTTATTTCTAAAAATGATCCCGACATATTTTTATATTTACATTTAGTTTATAAAAACTATATTTTGACTTTACCTAGTGTTTTGAATTTATTTGGTATATAAATCGTTAAAGTTATATTATTATGACGTTTTTCTTAAAAATTTCTCGATAATTATTTTATCACTTAAATTTTACAAGGAATGTATTTTTAAAAATTCTTATGATATCATTATACTTTACTTTGATCCCCTAAAACTTAGTTTAATTCATACTACTCTAATATCACAACTAGGTACAAGTTACTACAAATTCTACTTATCATAACATTTATTTGCATTTTATTCACAATTTACACAAGTAAGTATAAAAAAATAAAAATAAATAATTGGTGAGGTACATCCCCCCCCCCAAAACCGGTTCTAGGGGGGAATGTATGCAATAAATGTTTGGCAAAATTTTCTTCTAACTTGATTATATATATACTTACACTCCAACATTGCTTCACTCATTCAATCTCATTTTCTTCAAGACTAGTTAAAATTTTTTTTTATTCTCTCTTTTCCTTTGTCTATCACAACCGGCCATAGAGGGTCTCCACAAGGGATCATCATTTTTTTCAAGTTCAAGTAATTATCAATCTAGAATCACACTCTTTATTAGGTTTTGAAATAAAAACCAAGAGTGTTTAGGTTTAACCTTGTTCTTTGCACCTCATCATATTAACTAGTAAGCATGTTTCTTTCATTTTTCATGTTTCCTTTTCATTTCATATGAATCTCTTCATTTTTGGAGCAAGCATGCATGATTTGTGTTGTTTATACCATTTTTACATGATTTTTAGAAATATATATATATATAAGGTCATCCTATAATTATCCCCTTGGTATACTTTGGTCTTGATGATGATTAGGAACCCATGACACCCTAAGAAGGTGTATGGTAGGATTAGATTAGCTTTGGAGTTGATTTGAAGGGATTAGAATAGGTTTTGTCCGAGAAAAACTATTTTCGATACGTATAAAATATGTTCTGTCCTTGTTTTGATTTTCTGGAAAAACCGACAGTAGGCACGACTTTTTGGCCTTGATATTTAGAAAATATACTTTAAAACGAATCCGTGGCCGCTTGAACGGAATAAAACGGAGTTATAACGAAGAAGTTATGGATTTTACAAGTTTGACGACGAAATATATATTTTTCAGAAATTTCAGCAAGCTATTTTTACATTGTTCGAGTCAAAAACGAGCCTTAAGCTTCACAAATTATTTCGACTTATCAAAAATATATTAGTATACTTCGATATGAAGCTAAGGACGTATTATACGTAGAAAACGGATTTGAAACGACAAAGATATGCACGTTTTCATAAAATTGCCGTAACTATTATTTTCTGAAAAAACTATATTACTTTTTACGATACAAGAGTTACGGTAGCTGTAACGACCATATTGGAGGCTGTTTTTAACCATGATGTGGAACTTTTTGTAGCAAAATGTATTCTAATAAAATTAAGATCACCGAGCATATTTTTCAAAACGACAAGCCGTTTGTATAGCGGAGTTGTAATAAGTTATTTATGGATGTTTAAATTTGGCCGAAACTCATTTTTAACCAACATTTTAGCCAAAATCACCATCTTTAACCCTTATTATCTTTATGTTCGAGACCTTTATGACGAAAACTCCTGAACTGAAACTTCTAGATTTCGATGCAAACTTTCCAAAACCGTCGAGTTCGTTTCCTAACGCTCGACGTACACCATTTTACGACTAGTTTTTCGGAGCCATTTTTGTCACTTTCAAGAAATTTCCGACGACATGATTTTACGACGAAAAGTGAAAATTTCACTATAAATCATTACGAAACCATTGTAGGATGACATTTTGACGTAAAAACTTGTAAAGTGATTTTTGAAGGGTCAAGACGTCAAAAGAGTATTTTTCGACGATAAGTAATTATTTTCAAAACTCGCAAATGGTATAAATAACATATGAAATGCATGCATAACATTACATTGCAACTCATTACACATCATATCATTCGTAATAGGACCCGGTTAAGCATCACATTATACCTCAGTGTACTCACTCTTGTCATCACACCAGTTTACGAGGTGAGTAATCACATCCCCTTTTTACCGTTTTTACTATATTTTTGGGGCGAAATGCATGAACCATACTCGAACTAAATTGATCCCTACTTTTGTGAACTCTTTTGGCCTGAACTTGTGATCTTGAAAGCAAATCCTTGAACTTTATTAGGAAATTATGACTTGTTGGAACTTATTGAACCGTACATGTTATGACCTTGTCTTAAAGTCTCCCATGTTCGGAGCATCACTATAAAGTCTCCCATGTTCGGAGCATCACTATAAAGTCTCCCATGTTCGGAGCATCACTATAAAGTCTCCCGTGTTCGGAGCGTATCTTTGGGAAGAGGCACCCAGTATATCTTTGGGAAGAGGCACCCAGTATATCTTTGGGAAGAGGCACCCAGTATATCTTTGGGTAGTGGCACCCAGCTTAATTTGGTTTCATCAGTAGCATCTCTGAATTATTATATACTTGGTACTATATTGTGAACTATTATGACCACTTATACTTGACCACTTCATACGCTATCTTTTGTGCAATGGGTTGTGAATACACAGGTTTCAAGTTTTGTATGGGCGGAACTTGGAACTGAGTGGATTTACAATGCCTTTGCTTTGTGGACCATTTTCGTTGACCGAAAGCTTTGAATATTTCTTACGAGTTTTCTTATTTTGCTAAACGTGTTTACTCACCAACTATTTTCATAGTTGACCCGTTTTTCTCTCATGCATTTCAGGTGATCGTTAGTAAGCTTTTTCTACCAGGTCTTGCATAATGAAGTTTTCACTTGTCACTACAAATCATTAGGTAATAGAACGCAATATTTTGGGAATTAAACTTTGTAATATATTTGCCGATGACGGCTAAACTAGTATTGTAATGGTGTACTCTTTCTTTTAAATATTAATGTTGGTATATTCTATTATCTTGTGCTTATGTTCCCTTCCGTTACACCTCGTGTTTCCGCCTCCGGCGAGGGTGTGACACCTCGTGTTTCCCATCCTACTTATTCTCTGTGTGGGTAATAGTCCACCAGACTTGCTCTTGCCACCTCTCATCTTAACATGTCCACGAGAACCTTTCTTCCTATTTGCAAAGTTTCTACCAAGCTGAACTCTCCTCCCGTCCGAAAATGTGAACACAGAATTTCTATTTGTTTCACCCATTTCAAATTCATCTATGCTATTGTTTACAAATACATGCATATCACTTTCATCAACCAATGGTTGTTCTGTGGGTATCACCTTTTTGGGTATGCCTATTTTCCCTTTCTCTTTGGGTGGTTTTGGTATCGGTTCTTTCTTACACCCCTTCTTATTATGGCCAACTTCCCCACAGTTATGGCAAGTCATAACTACCCCTGCTCTAGAAATCTTATTACCTGCTTTTGGTTCATGTGAGGCCCCAACCCTTTTTTTCTTAGGCCTACCAGGCATTTTCTTTGGTAAGGGACCCAATATCCTAGATAAGTTACTACAGTCAGGCCAGAAGTGTATGCCATCAACAGGTTTAATGTACTCACTATAGGCTTGCATATACTTATCCTTTCTAAAGTAGTCAGGGACATAATCCTCTACCATCTTACCAAGTTTAAAAATACAAGCAATTGCATGTGAACATGGCAAACCTGACAATTGCCACATCCTACAAGAACATGTCCTCTTTGGCTCATCAACTTTAAAAGCGTCATATCCCTTTCTGACTTCAAATAGATTCCCACCACATGGAATGACATACCAGAACCTGGTAAGTAGTTAAAAAAATATAATGTTAATGAGCTGTGGGTATGGCAATAGTTAATTAAAACTTTCGCTGATACCATTTAGTATTATGATGTTAGAAAGTACCTTTGGCTATCCTTGGAAATTTCTAAGACCTTTTGGATGTTTGGACAAATGTCACCAGTCCATTTTTCACTTAACAGTCTCATAGTGTTCATCCGTTCCATGACTGTTACTCTTACTGACTCCAATAAAGTTATGATTGGTTTATCCCTCACAGTACACAAAACTGAGTTAAAACATTCGCTGAAACCATTTTCAATCGCCTCGCAACAAACACCTTCTTTAAAAAAAGCTCTTGACCAAGTCTTTGGGTCTTTTTTCTCCAAGTACTCATGTGCTCTAGGATTAGCAGACTTGATCTTCAACATAACCTTCTTAAAGAGCTGTGGGTATGAAGCTTTCGATGCAGCCCAGAAGAGTCCGCGAAACTCAACTCCACTGAATTGCTTTCTGAAGCCTTCATAGATATGCCGTGCACACTGTCGATGCTCTGCCTGAGGCATTACTTCTTTCACAGCTTCGATGAGACCCTTGAATAAAAATGAAGACAGTTAGGAATAGCAATGTCACACAAAAATACGCAAATTATAAGAATGTAAAATACATCTAACCTTATGCTGATCAGACATCAATGTCACATCAAAACCAAGTGGAAGCATCAAATCATCAGCTAACAATTGAAGAAACCAACTCCAATTGTCTTTGTTTTCAACTGTCACCAAAGCCCAAGCCACAGGGAATATGTGGTTGTTTCCGTCTCTCCCGACAGCTGTCAAGATTTCACCACAGTTTGGTTTTTTCAAGAAACACCCATCCAATGCAAGTATCCTTCTACAACCCTTTTTCCAACCCTCTTTGAGCCCATGGAAACATACATAGAACCTGTCAAAATAGGTCTTGTCATCTGGGTTAACTGTGACACCTACTTTGACAGTTGAACCCACATTTGATTCTGAAATTGCCTTTGCGTATGACCTCAACAATCCATAATGATCTTGAATAGCAGCTTCACCTTCACTCAATGCATACTTCTTTGCATTCACACACTGAGTAGCACTAACTTTGCATGCGTATTTCTTCATAACCAATTCTTGTATTGCAGCTATTGTTATTTTTGGGTTCATCCTGATTTTATCACCAAAGTTTCTTCCATTCCATTTGAAAGTTACAAGCCTTCCATAACTGTAGTCTCGTACACATGTATGCTCATCTGTCAATGAAATAACCTGAAAAGTACCCTGACCTTTCAACGTCTTCCCATAGCATCTCCAGTTGCAGTGATTCACCTGTTCACCAGAAGGGTACTTCTGTGTGACCCTTTGTTTTCCCTTACTTGGATCCTTTACAACCTCTTTCCTTCTACCACACCTAGCGATAACCATTTTTGTTGTACTCTTCTCAAACCACAATGAAAACCCATGTGCCAATGCATAATAGGTGAGAGCTTCTCTAAACTGCTCATGGTTAACATACTTTTCTCCAAGCTGTCAAGAAAATAAGTGAATTCATTAACAAAGCAGTTAATAATAATTAAACACAAATATTTATAAATACTTGAATTCATTACCACTGGTTTCTTGAGTCTCCAATGTGTTTGATCATCATGTATTGGATATTTTTCATCTTGCTTCTCCACCATGACAAAAGGGTCTGAGATTCCCTCTCCATTACCTTTGATCTTACGCATTAAAGATTCCATATAATGTTCATGCTCTCTAACTGTCTCACCAAAAGTGTCACCAATATAATCAAGTGAAGGTGCTATGTCAGCATAAACCTCTGGTTCAGTATCGTCATGATCTTCAGCCCTATTTTTAGAGTCAATCTTTCTTTTTCTAAGCTCTATTACTTCATCCTCAACATCACTTAGATAATCAAAAGACTTTTCTGTCCCATAACCGTCGCTTTCTGAAGAATATTGGCCATAATCAACACATTCTTCATACTCATCACTGTCACTGTCTGAAGATAAAGGCCATTCATTTTCTCTAATTGAGATACCATTACCCCTAGGGACACTCTTTCGTTTCTTATTCTTAAGCATATCTTCTTTAGTCATGACACCTTTACCTTTGTCTAGTTTCTTTTGTCTCGCAAGAACTTCATCCTCAGTACTAGGATGTAACCCCACATTCTCACCATTACTAGGCTCCTCAACCACATCCACATTCTCAACATTATTATCAACCTTATCAACTACTACATTATCCTTAGGCAAAGATTGACCGTCATTATCCAACTCATTGGAGTTACGTACAACATCTTCCTGACCTACCTCCTTGTCAGCTAACTTAGGCAAAGACTGACCGTCGTTATCCAACTCCTTGGACTTAGCTACAAGATCTTCCTGACCTACCTCATTGTCAGCTAACATTACGCCATAATCTAATCCTGTATCATACTCATCATAGGTTCCAGTGAACAAAACCTTGCCTTTAGAAACGTTTCTTAGTGGTCTAGACTTGTTACAGGGAGACCTTAAATAAGGAGATTTTGCTTCTTCCTCGGCCCATGCAATGAGCTCCTCAACAGACATATTACCAGCATGTTTCTTTCTAATTTCATGTTCTTTCCTAGCTGAAGTTACTTCTTCATCTGAACCTTAAAAACATAAGTTATTATAGTAGTACTCAGCTAAGTTTTGTGGTTCATGGGCTACATACAGCTCTACTGACTCATGCTTTTCTGCTAGTTCATAAACTATTTGTAGATCTGAATCCCTTTCAATTATTTTCAACCCTCCACTATCTATATCTAAGTCAGGAACGCAACAAAACAAAGCCCAAATTTTATCATTAAACTTATCAACTAAAATGTTGCACAATTCGTTAAACATGACCCTATTTGTTGAGCAAGAGTTCATGATAGTAATTTGGCCTTGTTCATACCTTAGAGGATCATACAAAAATACACCACCATGGTGTATTTTGAAGACAACGTCTTCGTGTCTGTCCATCAGACCTATACAAACAAACAAAAACATTAAATTAGGAAAACCCAAATTTTTTGAAACCCTAAATATTTAATAATTCAATATTCCAATAAATTAATACAAATGGGGTAATAAAACAATAATTAAATGACATAAATTACCTTTTCACATTAGCAATAATGGAAAAAAACAATCAATTTGAAGCATTCAATGTGGGGGAGAAATTAGGGTTCGACAACTTTTTTTTTAACTGAAAATGTCTTTTCAGTGAGTGAGTGGTGTGGGTTATATAATCAAAAAGACTTGTACTTGGATAATATTAAAAGGTACAGGTTTAGATAGAGTTGGTAGAGTGGGTTGAGGAAAATCCACTGTGTGTTTTGGGAGGGAGATGATGTGGGTTGTGGGAAGGGCGGGAAATCTATGTGGCAAGTGATATCATCACTAACAACCGGTAATCGGGTGACATGGGCAAAAATTACCCACATAGGCCAATATCCAGTAGTAGATTATTTTGAAAAATAAAAATTTTTGTTCGCTACCCTGAAGAGGAAAGGGTGTCAAGTTTAGTACTTTTTTTAGCTATTTGCCCCAATAAAAGGTCTCAAGAGGGCTTTACCTCTCTATGTGTGCGGCAGTGAGTTCAAACATCGTAAATTTGTTGTTAAGACGTTAGAAACCAGTGACGGAGCCAGGAACAAATATGATTGGGTGCACAAAATTTTTTGAACCATAATATAATAGAGTTAAAAAGTGGAATAAAACGAAGATTTCATAAAAACGATAAATAAATGAACATATTACCTTCTAATTAGTGATTCTAAGATCTCCCATAGCAAAAAAAACGCTTACGTACACCCTCATTTTTAACATTAATAAGTTTTTCTTTCTCTATGGTACAAGTTAAAGCGGCGTTAAAATAATCATCGCCCATCCGATTAGGCAAATCAGTTTTAATGAGCTTCATTTTAGAAAAACATCTTTCAACCATAGCAGTAGCAACAGGCAAGACTAAAGCCAACTTCAACAACCGATAAACCAAAGGATAAGATGTATGCTTTTTCTTATCCACCATCTTCTCAGCAAGTTTGGCAATACTATCCAAGTTAGCGAAATATTTATCGTTACGCATGATCTGATAATAGACTCCAAGTTCTGTAGGAAGACTTAACCTTTCCATATAAGTAAAATCACGCGGATGCATCTCACTAAGTTTCACTAACTTTGATATACTAAATTCTGAAAATGAATCATGCGGGCTCAACGCCGCCATATAATCAAGTAACTTGGTGCTTCTCTCACTAAAACGATCTCCAAACTCTTGAATTTGCATATCTATAACAGTGTTGAATATATCGACCTCGAAATGATGTTGATTTGTAATTTTATCCTTTCGGCCTCTTGATGAAAGTCAACCATATTTACCATCTCAATATCATGTTTACCACAAAATGAAGTTACATCCTTCAAAAGTGAAGGAAAACCCGTTGCCCTATACTCTTGCAATGCTCTTTTGGTTCCTTTTACCAATGAAACGGCCTCTAGGATAATGAATAAACATGTTTCATTGATAAAACTATTTCATTTTTGGGCTTTTGTGTTTTAATTTATTAAATTTGTTTTATCTTTGAGCTTTTGTCATATTGGGGCTTTTACAAAATTCTATATTTTTTTTATTTGTAATTAAACCAACTAAATAATACTAGAAACTCATTTTGATACACCGGGTGCATTTAAGATACATTTTTAAAAAATCGATAATTTTTTTCAAAAATTAACCCTATATTGAAAAATTCCATGGGGTGCACGTGCACCCGCGAGCACCCCTAGCTCCGTCCCTGTTAGAAACCATGGTTTCAAAAAGAATAAAAGGTGTAGAGCGGGGAACGTATGGTTTAACACCTACTCAAAATATATTTTGTAACTAGTTTAAACCTTTTATTTTTTAAGTTCGAATCACGTAATTTGAGCATTACCCAAGTTTTTTGTCGGGTGGTACTTGAGTATGATCATCAACCAGAAAGTTATGGATTTAAATTTCGTTAAGCCGGTATATTCGTTAAGTACTGGTGAGATACATCATGTATTAAATATTTGTCGCTAAAAGAATCTCACTATCATTTTTAACTGTTGTTAATGGAGCCCATTTGACTTACGGGCCTCTAGGTGGCCAATTACCAGCCCCTTTAAGAAGAAAGAGAATAAGAGATTACTACAATTTTCCACAAGCAAACACATATGATTATTTTATGAACTCAATAATCAATCCATACGAATATAAATCAAATCATTAAAGCATGTTATCCATCTTCTAGGGTTCTTCTAATGTAAGTAAATACAAGAGAAGATTAGCCCATATTTAGGGTTTCAAAAACAAACGACATAATTGAATAAAAATAGTTCGTTGTTTCAGTGGAATTGATGAACAAACCACAAATGATTTGATGATTGATGTTATGATCTTCAATCTTGATGTAAAAAAGGCTAAAGATTGCTCCAAAGTCTTCTTTTTACTCCCCAAAATCGTCCAGATTTCGTCTCTCTTCGTTCGACGACATGGCGTTTTTTCCACGTGAAGTGTATATTGTAATATAGATTAGGTTTAAACTTGAACTAGGACTTGGTGACTTGCTTTGGAAGGCAAGTAAATGCCATATAGTCGGCTGTTCATGAAGGGGTCGATTGGGGTTATTCCTTAGCCGACTCTAACATGATTTCTTTACCCCCATCATCTCTATAAATAGAGGTGAGGGGATGCTAGTTGTTAATGTACATGCTTCTTTCTCGAATTGTTAGTTTTAATACAGGAGCGTTCGGGGTAATATCGTGTGCATATAATCATAAACTTGTGTTTCTTGTTTCTCTCGTGTTCTTTAACGAGGGTTGTGTTGAGTGCTGACTGTTGCTACTTGTGCTCAACGAACGACCTACGACTTAGTATTCACTGTTTCCGCGTATCGTACTTCGGGTTATTTTCGTAATTGTCCAACAATCGGGCATAAAGCGAATGTTTATAACCATAAAAACCATTGTACTAGTATTTTACGAAAAAATTCAATCTAATTTAGGATACAACAAGATAATTTCACATTATTTTATCATGTTAACATGGCTAAAAAAGTAATCACTTGGTCATAGTACAAGGCAAAGACTAAAGATTACTGGGTTGATTTTCTGTTGGGAGATGATATGCACACCACCGAAAGTGATGTATACATCATAATTATGCATATTTGATGTTGTACTATATGCAACACTAATGTGATTTTATGGTGTGGATATCAACTATCTTTTTCCATTACCGACGGTACCTCATAATATACGCATATGTTTAGCACTAGGATAAGATTATATTTGTACGTGTTCACCAAAATTTCACAAGCCTCGCGTACCCCACCGTTGTTCTATCTCTATTATCTTTCACATCATTTTCAATTGTCCAATCCCTTGACTGACATTTATAGAACATGTCGACGATCCAAACTCCCAATTGGTTAGTTGATGTATATATCTTTTAAATTTGTGTGTTTTGATTTATTGTGTTAAAAAACATGAGCATTTAGTTCTTGGCAAATACAAGAAAAATTAAGACAACAGCAATAAAAAAAGAGTGAAATTAAGACAGAAAATCGAAAACATCTTTCTTAGTATATTATTAAATGTGTAGTTTTTTTGGTGCAAAAGGCGAAAATATCTTATTAAACACAAAGGATTTTCATACAACTATAAGAGGTAAAAGACATGCCTTCCAACAAAAACTGAAAATCATTGAAACAACAGCAAACAAGAGCACAAACTATGCAACCTTGCTGCATCAGATCTATTCAAACTTTTGCAGTCAAACATACTTCATTGATAAAGACTGCATCAACCAAGATCACCTATAGCACCATTAACCATCTAGCTACATTTCCACCTTATCTACTTATCATGACCATTCAACCTTCCACCACAATGATCATGATAAAATAGATTAGTGGCTTCACTAGGAACCATAACCTCTCCACTGCAAGGGCTATACCATGAATGCTACATTTCCATTTACTATAATGGCTTCACACACATGGGAACACACACCTTGCAGTGAGTACCAACCATTCCTCCTTTAGACAATGCACACTAGGACCATGTAGGTTCATCTTTCACTCCTCACAATTCCTAGTACCATACACTGTCACACCAGTCCACTTATACCCTTCTCAGCTTGGAAACTCACATTATGGTTTACACAAAATGATCATAAACTATGCAGTCCCATACACCCCTATGCTACCTAACAAAGGCCTACAAAGAGTTGTAAAGGATAGAATAGAAATGACCAAATATGTATCCCAAGGTACTGAGCCATCAAACTGAAGTGAACATAATCACATTCAATTTTTAAAATGGATAAAATTGAATGGAAGGATAAAACCTTAAAATCAGCTGATTCCAATAACCTCAGCTTATCCAATCCAAGCTATATGTAGCAACTTGGAAAATATACCATACATAATGAATATATCCATTAGCTATACTTGTAATTCTGAACTAACTCAAAATCACAAACCCCTTGTACAGGAAACTACCTTATGGTAGTATTTACTAACCATTAAAAGTCAATCAACCCATTTAGTTACCCCAACTGAATCCACAAAATAGGAAAAAAGACCCTAATGATAGAAAACCACCAAAATATTAGCCATCTGTACTTACACTCTATACCCAAATCCTTCAATCAACTGTTAATAACCTTGCCATTGCCAACAATATCCAATCTGATATTCCACTCTTTTTGAGTTTTAATAACAGCCTTTGAATGTTTAAATTTTAGACTTAACACTCTCATTCTGATTGTATCCATGAACTGAGTAAAAAGCTCATCAGGGCTTCTTTGTTGGCCTCTAAACAATCTCCAATTTCTCTCTTGCCATATCAGATACACACTAGCTGCAATACCAAGCCTTCTAACAATACTTCCTATAGAATTTCCCATGTACATTCCATTCATCCAAACCACCAAATCATTCCATTCCATTTGATTACACTGCAAGTTCAACTTTTGCTTTACTTTCAACCAAAACTGCATAGCATATTTGCATTCAAAGAACAAGTGGTGATGAGAATCAATATCAGAGCAACATAAAGAACAAATCATCATATCATAAAATCCCCATTTTCTAATCTTGTCTTGAGTAGTCAGCTTATTTTGAATAGCTAACCAAAGAACAAAAGCATGCTTTGGGATATTTTGAGAAAACCACACAAGCTTATTCCAACAAACATCTTCATTTGGCTCACTCAAATCCATATATGCCTGCCTTACACTAAATTTACCTTCCTTTCCATTACCATTTCTCCAAACTAACTGGTCTTTTTTACTTTCATCAAGAAACATATACTGAATTTGTGACAGCATAGGAGCTTTATGAATCCACTCATTTGGCCACATACACACACCATCAACTATAATGTCTTTAACAACAATATTAGCATCCAATCTAGCATTATACAAATCCCTATTAGAAATAAAGGATTGTAATATACCTGATGGACACCAATTATCATAAATCACAGAAGTACTTGCACCATCACCCACTTTTTTAACCATAAACTTCCTAGCCACATCTCCTAGCCTTAAAATGTTCTTCCATCCCCAACTGTCTGTATCTTCCTCATTCACAGCCCAAATATTTCTTCCCTTTAGCTTTTCAGTATTGATCCACTTTACCCATAGGGACTCTTTATCAATAGCCACATGCCACAAATGCTTGATGATCATGGCTTTATTCCAAATACCCAAGTCTTTCAAACCCAAACCTCCCTGACATTTAGGCTTACAAACTGATGTCCAAGCCACCTTAGCTTTCCCTTTCGATAACTCACCTTGGTTCCACAGAAATCCATTTAGAACTTTATTAATATCATGAATAACAGTTTGAGGCAATAAGTACACTGAAGCCCAGTAGACATGAATTGATTCCAAAACAGAAGCAACCAATTGTAATCTACCTGCGTATGAAAAGCTTCTATTTTTCCAATTGAAAACTCTGTTCTTGATTTTATCAATAAGAAACTTGCATTCCTTTACACCAAGTCTCTTAGAAGATAAAGGAACACTAAGATATTTCACTGGGAGTTTTTATACTTTAAATTGGATTGCATTCAAGATCTTTTGTTTATCCTCATCCTTCATGCTTCCAAAAATAATAGTACTTTTAGAATAGTTAGGAAGTAAACCTGAAATCCTACCAAATTCAGCCAAAGCATCCATAAGCACCTTAACTGACCCAAGATCACCATGACAAAACATCAACAAGTCATCAGCAAAACAGACATGGGTAAATTTCAACCTCTTACACCCAAAATGATATTTGAACTCACTAATTCCCTCCACCTTGTTCTGCACCAAAATAGACAAAATTTCCATAACTAATGTGAATAAGTATGGAGACATTGGGTCTCCCTGCCTTAGCCCTCTACCACCTCTGAAATACCCACAACTCTCTCCATTAACACATATTGAAAAGGAAGTTGTAGTGACACACTGAATTATCCAATTAACCATAGTCCTATGAAAACCAAAACCTTTAAGAATAGCTTCCAAGAACTTCCAGTTAACTGTATCATAAGCTTTCTGAATGTCAATTTTCATAGCAACTCTATTAGGACCTTCTTTTCTAGCATAACCTTTCAGTAATTCTTGGGAAAGAAGGATATTATCCTGAATGTGCCTATTAGGAACAAAAGCACTTTGATTCTGACCAACAAGCTTGCCCAACACCCTTTTCATTCTCTCAGATATCACCTTGCTAATACATTTGTATAGAACATTGCAGCATGAAATAGGACAAAAATCAATAACTTTACTTGGAGTTTGAACTTTAGGGATTAAGGAAATTAGAGTAGAATTGACTTCCTTTAACAGTTTCCCATAAACAAAAAATTCTTTAACAGCTTTACACACATCACTTCTCACTACATTCCATGCTTTTTTGAAAAATGTTGCAGAAATACCATCTGGACCAGGAGCTTTATTACCATCAATTTGGAACATAGCACTTCTGATTTCCTCATCACTAACTTCCCTGATCATGAACAAAGCCTCTTCATCAGACAACTTATTACAAATCATCTCATCAAGATGACTGAGATCATTTATAGGCACTTCATCTCCTAAAAACTTCTGGAAATGATTCACAAACTGATCTGCAACATTCTTCCCAGAATAGCAATTACCTATATCATCATAAATTGTATGAATTCTACTCTTATGATTCCTACTTTTTAAGATCTTATGAAAGAATGCATTATTTATGTCCCCAACACTTAACCACTTTATCTTTGCTTTTTGAAAAAGTAATTTCTCTTCCTCTTTGACTGCATCAGTATACTCTTTCAACAACTCACTTTCCTCAACCCTGAACTGCTTCTGATCTGGCTCTTTATCAATCTTCATTTGAATAACCTTTATCCTTTCTCTAAGCTTGTTAACTTTCTCATATACATTACCATCCTTCCATGCAAGCTTCTTTAAATGTCTCTTAAGACCTTCCAATTTCTTCACAGCTTTAAACATAGCACTTCCCTGAACATCTTCATTCCAATTACCAGTGACTAAAGGAATGAATTCCTTTTTATCAACAACAAAATTAGCAAACTTGAAGGTCTTCTTTTTTGGCTAAATTGCTTTAGGAATAACAAGAATGTTAGGGCAATGGTAAGATATAAGGTAAGGTACAGCATGAGCTTGATTGAACTTATCAATAAAATCTTCACTTCCCATGATTCTATCAAGCTTCTTCAAAATACCACTACTATTACCAGCTTTAACCTTGTGCAAATTCTTTGTCCATGTGTAGAAAAGGCCTGAACTAGCAATATCCTCCAATTCCACTTTGTTAACACAATCCTTGAAATCATTCATATCATTAGTCATGCAAGAACATCCTTGAGAATGTTCATTAGGACTTAAAGTAACATTCAAATCTCCCAATAAAACCCATGCTTCTTTTCCCACTATCCTTCTATACAACTCCAAGTCTTTCCACAAGTCCCGCCTTTCACCTCCACTATTAGCAGCATACACAAAAGTGCAATATAGTCTAGTTTTGCCATCCACTGTTTCAATACTACACAGCATAGACTGCTTATCACAATGGTCCATACTCAAATTAATATTCAAATTATTCCACCCCAAAACAATTCTACACCCTTTATCACAGAATTGCATATTAGACTCCCATTCCCAATTTCCAAAAATACTATCCCCCACTTTGCTCAAATTTTTGGATCTTAGATGAGTTTCTAAGACAGCACAAACACTTAAATTTTCTTCCTCAATGAAATTCCCAACTTCTCTTTGTTTATCAGAGGTACTCAGACCTCTAATATTCCAACACCCAACTTTAAGGTCTTTTTGATCCATAGAAATTAATTATCATTCAATACCCCTCCATCTAATCCCTTCAGAATATCTCCCTCCATACATTTTGCTATTCCTGATTCATCTTCAAAAACATCATTCACCTCACTATTGCTAGCCATTCCTCCTTGATCATAATCTTTTCCTTTATCAGCTAACTGTTTCTTTCTCTAATGATAGTAAGCTAACATATCCAAGTTCCATTTATCCATTTCATTATCAGATATACACAAATTCTGACTAATGAATTCATCCACAATTTCTTTATTCCTCATTTCATTCAACACATTTTGCTCATCACTCTCTTTATCTTCAAGAACAGAGTATTTGTTTGCAGACCTCTTCAAAGTAGACAAGATTTCCCCATTAACACTCCAAGGCTTCTTACCAGATGTACTTTTTGGAGAATTATTTTGATTACCAGCATTATACTTCTCATCCAAACTGCCATTACCACCACCCTCCTGCAGCTTCTGATCTTCTGACTTCTTTGACATATCTGGTTTCTTTTGTTTATAAACTGTTTGATGATATTGTTTAGTTTTAGAGTGAATCTGTTTGTTAATCCCTTGTGGATGAACCTGATTGTTTGGTTTTTGGTTTATCACTTTCTCATTCATTCCACCCTTTCTTCTATTTTTCACCTCTATAAAACCTTCATCATCTGCAGTTTTATTATTTCCATTTTCCATCTTTTCCATACTCTTTACACTATTTGAACTTCCTTCAGTCTTATCCCCCTCCGTCTTTTTACTACAACTCTGACTAGTATGCCCAAACACACAACATTCTGAGCACCTAGGTGGAGTCCAATCATACTCAACTTTGAGAGCTTTCCTATGCACAATCTTATTTTCCCCATTCTTATAGACAACATCAATACTATATGGAAGACACTTTTTAGCAGACACCTCAACTAACACTCTAGCATATGCAGCTCTTCCGTTACCCATCGTACACACAGCAGCTGTGATATTATCCATAATCAATGGCTTTCCAATCCTACTTGCTAGTGCACTAATACCTTTGACTGACCAAGCTTCAAGAGGCACATTACAAATTCTTACCCATAAAGGAATAACCTCTGGTTCAAATCTGTCCATACTCATATTGATATCCCATTTTTGCACAAACAGAGGCTTCTTACTAACCATCCATGGCCCATTACTCACAATGTACTCCAACCCTTTTTCATTATGGGATTTCATAAAGAAAATTCCATTGATTACATTCACTATATCTCTAAAACCATGCTTCCCCCACATCCTCCTTAAATTGCATTTCAATTCATTAATTGGCATTCCTTGACCAACAAAATAACCACACAATGTCTTATCCTATCTCTTACTTCCCTCGGCCACTAATACTTCATAAAAAACAACCACTTCTATACCATCACTATCAAACTCAGTAGGAATACTCTCAAGCTTAGCATCATATACAATCCTACTTTTGACAGTAGCAGCACCATATGTCTTCTTCCTATTACTCTCCACTTTATTTGTATCAGACTTTCCTTCTTCCACAGATTCCTTATTAGCTTGTTTAGTCCTACAGTTTTGAACCTCAACCTCAATATCCCCGATTCCATTAGCCTGTTCACCAAACAACCCACCTTTCCCAACCTCATCTACTGTTTCATTCATTTTCACACTTACACTATCCTGAATCTGACTCTGTAACACTATTGCATACAGTATTTAGATCCGAACCCACATTCACCATCTTATCACTAGCTTCAGTTCTCACACAACCATTATTCTCCATATCTAAACATTCACTCTCCTTATTATTCTTTTCAACACCATTAACCACCTCTGTTTCCCCACCATTACCATTACCACTAACATTTTTGCTAATCCTATTAATCCTACTAGTATCAGTAACACTAGCCGAATCCCCAAATTTTGCAGGTTTTTTAATTTTTCTTTTTGGTCTATTAGATGACATATTCAAACAGGATTCAATACAAGTTTACACAAAAACAGTAATACTACTCAATACTAACAATACGTAGTCTACTCAGCTCAATTGAACAAAAAGCAAAATTAGGGTTTACCGTGAAATTTGGGCAAAATGAAATCAAACACCATCAAACATATCGCAATGAAATTCTGAATCGAATGGTGTTAATTAGACTGAAATTTGACCCGTAATTGACTCAGAATTTGATGTTTTAATGGTTTTTTGATAGTGAAATATTGACGGGAAAAGTGGTTGAAGGTGTAGTTTGTACTATATGTTTTTAGTTTTGATATGAAAAGAATAGAAAATAAGTGAAAAAGATAATAGAAAGAAAATGTGTTTTTGAGTTTTACATGGAAACAGTAAAAGAGTAAAAGAGCGAAAGAAGAAAATTTGTGGCACCTTTTTTTTTTTTTTTTTTTTCCCTCTTTTTAAATATTATATTTCAAAAAAGGAGGAAAAATAATTGAGAGACACATATATTTTTATGAGTACATTTCAAATTTGCAGTTCTTATTTCTGTGTAACTTAATTATATTTCTCAATCATTTGATCTTAATCCATCACCTATAATTGAAAACCTACATGAATAGTATTTGATAAGAAATACAATGCATCGGCTTAAAGTCCTACAGTCAATAATGACCCACGTATGTCGTTTTGATGTAACCCAGATTATGACTTGAGAGTCTAGAAGACTTTGGTCCCATGAATGATATGATTACATTCGTTTAGAGCGTGAAAATGGTAACAATCCGTATAAGTCGTTATCACTTTAAAGTTAACTACTTTGAGAACCTGTGCTGGTTTAGTACTGATATAACGAGTAAAAATATTTTAATTACATTTAAATTAAATATTGTGATAATTAATAAATTCATGATTTTTTTTGTAATGTTTAAGATTTTTCTAGAAAATTATATTTAAATATTTAATATTTATGTTAGTGTTGAAACTTTTAATACTTATATCAGTGTTTCAAAAATTGGCCTAGACGGCCGATTAATAACGATTAATCATTAGGCGGAGATTAACCGTCTCGATTTTCACTAATCAGCCTTATTAATCGGTTTTGTCAAATATGGTCAACATACCGATTAATCGGATAAAAATCAGTCAAATCAGCCATAAATCGGCCAAACCGGATAAATCGGCCAAACCGGATAAATCGGCCAACTCTGTTACAGATAGATATCGGCCAAATCGGGCATAAATCGGCCAAATCGGAAAAAAATCGGCTAGATCGGCCAAATCGGGCATATAGTTTTAAAATTATAAAATTTTACATATAAAAATTAAATCCGATTAATCCCCACCTAACTGATTAATCGCTAGGCTGTACCCGACCGCCCTAGCGATTTTTACAACCTTGACTTATATAGCTAAAATACCCATGTACGTACGAGTTTTTACATAAAATTTTCATTTATGTGTTAATATTGATTAATATTTTGTATAGATTTTTGTTGCAGGAATAATTTGACTTTGTTTAACTGGCATGATGTTTACGTTGATCTTGTTTAAATGTAACTATCATATAATGTTTTAGACATTATGTGCGTTTAGTAGCACAAAACGACCTTGAAAAAATGTTCGTTGTTATTTTTATTGTTTAAATGTAACTATCATATAATGTTTTAGACATTATGTGCGTTCAGAGTAATATATGAGGTCTTGCCGTCATTTTGATATTTATATTCATGTTAATAATAATTTAAGCCGATTTTAAGTTTATATGCGTGTTAAATATATAAAGATGAATAACATGAGTTATTGAAATAGATAGCTAAAAAAGATAACTTTTACCGAAAATATTTACTTAATCTCATAAAGAGGAATTACATGAGTCTTTCGTATATGTATAATCTCGTATATTTATTTACATGTTACAGTAACTCGTGCTTTTTTTATTTATATTTATAATTTCATGCAAATACATTAGTTAAATATAATAATAATAATATTTATAAATAACAACAACCGTTGTATTTTTCTTTTATAAGGTATAAAGTCTAAAGGGGTATTTATTAAATTTCTAAAGTTATTAAAAAACAACCGTTGTATTTTTCTTTTATAAGGTATAAACAACCGCTGTATTTTTTTTAGATCTCCCAATGTTTTAAAAAACATAAAAACATAAAAACTTTAATAGTTTGACAAAATTGAACTTGAATTTTGATTTTTAATGACTAATAAGAATGTTCAATTTTGCTACGTAAGCAAAACAATGCACTCTTATTAGTCTAATTGCAAATTGTTGTATTCATTTTTCAATTTGTGGAATTCTGTTATTATGTAAGAGATTATTAGTCTCCGAAAAAGATTGTTATAGAAGTTGACGATCTTTCTACCCATAACCTGATTGTTAATTTCACAATATGCTTTTTACTTGGCAAAAAGATACTGAGTTTGTTTAACGGGTGTTTTGATGCATTCTTTTGAGTTATTAGTATAGAAAAGAAGAGACATGAGTTCACTTGATTAAAAATCTTATTTAATATATTAAGGTACTGTTTAAGTTTAGTTAATATGTATTACATGTATTTTTCAACTTAAATTAAAAGTTTGAATATAATTAATACTATTTAACTAGTGTCCCGAGTGCACTTGTTTTGACAAACCTAAAAAAGTTTTGTTGAAAAGCAATTAAACTTTATGGTCCATTTCGCAAGGGGAATGGAATGAGGGAATCATATCGGATATGATTGCAAGTGTTTGGTTAAGATGTGTATATTTCAAATATGGGATTGAAAGATACATATCTTCCATACTCCATAGTACTCAAAAGGGCAATGTAAGAAACTTTCATACATGTGAACCCCATCTTATATCTAAACTCATAACCATTATAATTCATGATAACATACCAAACACACCCTTAATATGCTAAGACAAACGTACTATTTGGATTGCCTATTAGAGCATATCCAATTGTAAGTTAGAAATAGGTTGAAATAACGTTAATAAAAGGCTTAGAGTGTGCTTGGTTCAAACTCGGGAAAGGCAATGATAATGATGGGGAAAGGGAAAGGGAAAGAAAAACATTCTCCCTTTAATTTATTGGGTAATGAGTCATTGCATTATACTCTACCAAGCATCCTTTTTCATCATATTTCCCATTCCTTACCCCCATAACCCCCTACCAAGCATGCCTTTATTTATATTGGAGTAAAATGTTGAGAATGATTCAGTATATGAAAATGCTGGGATTCCTCAACCTATTGAAGATTTTAGTTGTGCGTGTGGTGAAATGAGAACAATAGCTTATTAATGGGTTAATGCATTGAAGTAGATGACATAGGAGTTCTGTAGTTGTTGTTGGTGACAATGGGCAAGCATTAAGAACTGGAAGGAGTTCTGGGCAACCGATTAGTAGGGTTAATTCAAAGATTAATATTGTGGTTGATGGTTAAGGTAAGGATCAAAACAGTTCCACTGGTACTTCTGATATGTAAAACAACCTGGTGGATCCCATTATGCCAAGTGTTGAAGTGTCCTTTGGCAATTAAGAAACGCATAAGGATTCTGGGTCTGATGAGTCGGTACATGTTGTTAACGACACAAATAAGCAAATTACTGTGTCGTTTGCAAAGGTTGTTACTTCTGACATGACACAAAACTAGGTGAATTATTGAACACTTGATTTGGAGAGCTCAAAATATGACAAGTTTGAATTAAAGATGCCTATGCCGTCGACATTTGAAGTTAATGGTAGAATGTTCAACACGTTGTATGGGTATTTCATTAGCAAACGAGTAGCATTTTCGGTGGTTGAAAACTACGTGTTTAACGCGTGGAGGAAGTATGAAATCTAGAAATTAATGATGAATACACAGGGAATCTTTTTCTTCATATCGTGGTCCAAACAAGAGGAATAATGACAAGACTATGAATTTTAGATTAAAAACTACATTGGTTTATCGACTTGTCTCTGCTCGCTATGGTGCTGGAACGTTAAAAAAGCAAGCTAATGGGGCTTCCACCTCAAACAACGCTAATATGGCAACAAATGTGAACAAGAAAGGACATATGATTTCTGATGATATCTAACTTGTAGCACTAAGGAACTCATTTCAGCATTGAATGAAGATGGCAAGGTTTTAGAGAAAGTGGAATCTTCAAATGATGGAAATGATGGAAGGCTAGAAGTGGATCTTACGTCTCATGATGAGCCCTCGGATTCAAGGGATAGTAGATAAAGAGTTGGTCTTGGAAAGTCTGATGTATAGGTTAACGAGGATAGCGAGAATGGCGTGGAGGAAGTGTATGATGAATATGCGCATTTCATGGCATCTAAAGGTACGAAAGAAGGTTGTGGTATTGGAAATAAGAGTTTATATGAGCAGTGGAAGGAAACCATGGACGATGATGAGTATGATCCATATGATGATGATGAGTACAACACACATGGTCTATCCGAAGAACAAGAGTTTTTTGGTGACGCTTTGGACATCTCACGCTTCGTGGTCGAAGAAAATAGTAGTTATATTTGGTGTAGTGTTGAGTCAAATATAATCTAGTAATAGTTGTTCTTTCGTTTGTCAAAGTAGTTTGCTTTGTTATATTAGCTTTGCCGCATATGTAACGGGTTGGAGTGTAAAAATTCATCCACATCTTTTATACTTAAACGTTTTTGAAGTAATCTATTTACCATGTGTAATAACCTTCTACCCATAAAAAATAGATGACTTAGGAAAGGGTTGATATATTTCAATATTTGGTTTCGGAAAAGTTGAAATTGGTATAGGAGATGGTCTAACATATCATTGATGTAACCAGGTTTGCTAGAACAAATTAAAACAAGGAAACTTCAAAACTAGAAACTCCTAAAATGCAAAACCAATACCTAATATGGGTTCCAACTTTTATTTTGAAAGACAACTTACGTAAAACCCTCAAATAGAAACAAGAAACAATACATTTTTCATAAACATTTTGAAATTATCAATTTTTCATAAACAAATGTTGGTATCATATTTCGTGTCCACATTTTGAAATTATAATATATACTAAATATCATCCCCTCGCACTGTAGCTACAGTACCGACGCAATTTTCATGTTAGACCCTGAGGTTAGTGATCAATTGCAAAGTTAGTCCTTAACGTCCGTTACCTATAAATCGTGGATTAAATTTGCAACGGAGCAATAACTTCAGGGGCTATTTCTGTGCAAATATTAATCATAAACAGCCCCTGAGGTTAACTTTTATTTTCAGTGTTAGTCCTTAAGGACTAACTTTGCAACAAACCGCCACTTTCAGGGACTAAAAAGGAAAATAACGCTGCTACAGTGCAAAACAGTGATTGCTACAGTAAAACACAGTGGGGAATAGTGTGTGTACTGTAGCTAAGCAATTTACAAAAATGGTCCCTCATCACACCGTTAGTCCCCCGTTATCGCTCTTTGCAAATTTAGTCCTTAAGACAAAAAAAATTATGCCAAAGACTCCCGTACATAAAATAATAGAGGCCAACGGGCAAAAAAAAATCTTTTGCAAATTTAGTCCCGTGAATAAAATAATAGAGACCAACGCACTCCCGCGGCAACGCACGGGTTAACCCGCTCGTTATCATCCAATCATAATTCTGTATATTGAATATGTAATAAAATGTTTATAAATTAATAAGATCCCTTATAAGTTATAACTAAATCCATATCTTTTATTGAATTAAAAACCTTATTCTACCAAGTTGCTAGTTATTTTACGGAGTATTTTATTTTTAATCCACTGTTCAAATAAATTATGTTGCAACGCTAACTTCATAGTAATTATTTGTTGATTGTTCGGCTCTCGAGGAACAGCTTGGTGCTTAAAGCTCCCTCCACCCCCTGCTCGATTGTTAGTGGTTATCCATGCCCAGCTTTTTTGTGGATCAAAGACATTGTGGAAATGTTCTTCTGGCTAGAAATCAGATTGACTAGTATGTATTGTTATAAAAATGGTTTTTGTAAACCTCTGGTTGTTTTTCATAGTTTCTCGCTAGCTTGTATAAGTAGTAGGTGATACTTCAGTGTATCGAAGAGTTGCTCCATTGTACATATGTCAGTTTGACACTAGCTTGCACGGACACGATCACGGTGTCCGATACGGATACGGACACGGACACGACGATACGGCAAAATTTAAAAATATAGGACACGGACACGGATACGGCGTGGGCACGAGAATTTATATATATATATATATATATATATATATATATATATATATATATATATATTATATATGTATAAAACATGTACAAAACCTTAAAAACAAAATGAAATATCATAATAATAAAAAAACACAACTAATCTCTTTCTCTTCTCCCTCTCTCTCAACATCTCTTTGCTTCCGCCATCCACCGCACCATCATGTAAACACTTTCTTTCTCCGCCTTTTTAATTTTTTTTTAAAAAAATTCTTCTACTTTTTTATAAATATGGAAAACCTTCTTTTTTCATTCTTTTTTTCAAAAAAAAATCCAAATCCGTGTCCAAGCCGTGTCTAAATTCGTATCCGGCCCAAACATCACGTGAGACACGGCATGTGCGTGTCCAGGGGCGGTACCACAATGGGGGCAGTGTGGGCAACTGCCCCCACAAAGTTCACTTGAGTAATGTCGATTTTCTGAAGATGACCAATGATTTTTATTTTGCCCACATAAATGGGTAAATAGTATAATGGTGGAAATTTATAAAATAGTTGTATCATAGTCAAATGGTTAAGGAAATTTTCACTTTCGTGAAAATATAATGTTCGATTCTTGTGTTACTATATAGATTTTTGTGAATATTGTTATCAATTTTTTTATTTTTGCTTTAACTACTTGTGTTAATATCGATTAGAAAAAGTAAGTATATGCTAACAATTTGTGCATATCATCACCAATTCTTAGTTTTGGTTCTCGCATGCAAACAAATACAAAAACATTCACTTTCAATCAAAATTGATTTCATTATAGCAACATAGGTCGCGTTACTGACATGACCCGACCTGTCACTCAACATGTGTCCGACACTGCCACTCCTTACTTTCAGACGTGTCCGTGCTTTCTAGGTTTGACATATGTCTGCTTCTTTCGGGTTAATGCTGTGTCTGTTTGAGGTTGTTGTTCGTATCACTTTTTATGTAAATGTAATATATATTGCTTTCAAATAAATGAGTGAGAGCAGGCGATAGATATGTAAAACGTGTTCAGCCCATCCATACAAACTGTAGTACGTACATATCATTCTATGCACGTGTGCCTCATTAAACAACTCCTATCCACCGGACCCTTATCCTCACCCTCCCTCATTATTGTTGGAAATAAATTGATAAACATGTTAAGGTTGCATAGATATCTAGTCAATACTTATCATGTAACTTCTATTTACGTTTTGAAACTCTAGTTACATTAGTGACCAATATGGTCACATACTCACATAATTAAACATGAAGGTGAAAAAAAATTTGGGTTTGAATTCTCTTTTGTTATTATCATTTGCTACAAAAGTAAGTGGGGTTTGATATTCGGTATGGAATTCACGAGAAGAAATCCATGCTTCACAGCTGTCGATTTAAGTGTACTTGCATAGAACAAACCATGAGGATCAGAGTTTTCTCCGTCACTAAACTATAAACACTGAAAATAAACTAAATCAATATGGCTTATAACAAGTATATCATATTGAGCATATTCTGTCAAACATCACACGCAACAACTTTCCGGCCAGCATTCACTCGCAGATGAAACGACATAAAAATTCATGTTCGAAAAAGCGGCTAGACACTGATCATGAGTGAGCTGATGGCTCATTTATGAACAACGTCTTAAGTGTGAGATATCCATGGGGCAGATTGTGTGGCCGTGTACGCCAGTTAACTGTAACAGCTATCAAGTTAATGTTTGCATGAGAATCATAAAAATCTAACATACAATCACTTAAACATAAAACATAAGCACAGATCCTTACAATTAAACTAACTATAATATATTTAAAAGTTAGAATAAAATAACCGTGGGGTTGCATGGGCAGATGTAAATAAAGTGGTAAGTTGTCCTCTTGTTACGAAGTCAAATATTGGGACCTCAAAATCGTGGTTTTGTTGGACGGCGTATGCACGTGGAACCCTTGGTAGCCACTCCACTCGACCCCATTTGCTTATTCTTCTTGTCCACAATTTAGTCACAAAATTTAAACAATAAACGAAAAAATAAAGAGGCAGTTGACATCACTTATAGTAAAAAAACACGAATTTTCTTGTTTATGCCCATAATGATTTTCAATTATTGAGACACGTACGATGGTATTGATTTGACTCGTTGTCTTTTTTATAAAGTTATCCCAGTTAATATATCAGTCATCACACACCTTAATCTACAATCATGTAAGAGACATTTTTTTTTATCCTTCATGCACAACCAAACATACTCATGCATGCACATAAAAATAGTACTTTCTCTATTATTTTCTTTATAAATACCCACCTTTTGTAACCCCTAACAATAAAGAAAAAACATAGAGTAGAGAGACAGACATGGGAATATGGAAAAGAGGTGTGGTGGTTAGGAGAACATGTTATGGCCGGAAGAAGGGACCGAACACGCGCCACCATGGGCAGTCCATCGAAAGGAAGCTCCGGCAGCTACAAAGCTTGATACCGGGCGGAGGGGCAGCGGATACTGAAGCCTTGTTTCAGAAAATTGCAATTTATATCTTTCTACTTGAATCTCGTGTGAAGGTTCTCAAGAGTGTGTACACTCTCTTTGCCCCTCAAGATTAGCATAACTAAATAAATCCTTTGAAGTTCACTATCTTCTTAAGAAGGATAAGAATAGCCTATGCGTGCTATGTTTAGTCGATCTATAACATGCAACATGTGGTTACCGAAGGGATTTAACCCGTAACCCATGTTTCAAATAATATACCTACGCGTACTACTCACGAGTCATGATGTTTTAGGGTTGTTACCTGTTACCACCATGAATATTTGTGAAATGTTAGCTAGTGTTTCAATCATTATGTGGTTTGACATGATTTCTTAAGAACACGAATAACTGTCTTGTATGTAAGAACGTATGTACAAATTAAATAGTACTAAATAAAGACGTGAATGTTTAGAATATGCAACACTAGTGGAGATCTGATCTCTTAGAGTTCGAATATGGGTTTGAAACCCGAGTTCTTCTCAGGTTGATAGATCGGGCTCCGTACTCCTATTTGTCGCCAACATATGCATTATTGAACCTGTATCTTTTGGATTTTAACAAGATGAGATACTCTTGTTTGTACTTTGTTCTACTTTCAAACTACTAGACAAAAACAATTACTTGCACTCGCACGACCGATAATTTTAAGGCATCATGGTTTAGCATCAATTGTTCTTGTATCAACTGATCAGATCAGATAGCTACTGTACGTATAGTCCTTATCAAACGGTTTGTGCTAGCCAAGTTAGTAATGAAGCCACTATTCCAGACTACCGTTGTCCAACAAGTTGTTGCAATGCTCCTTGATTAAGTTACCGTCAAAATGCAAGAAACAATCAGTTTATTTAATAAGATAGATCATTGCTGCACTGGCGCCTAAGTAGCTTATGTATTGATCGCTTGAAGATACATAGCAAGTACTTATATAACCATGACTCATGAAAGCGCAGGTCTGAATAAACAAAACGACGGAAACCGTAGCCGAAAATCTATTAAACAACCATTTTGGGTCACCAACTTATAATATCTAACCGTAGACTCCATAAAAATTCATCAGATACAAATTGTTTACACAGTCTTAAGAACATGATCTAACAACACGAGAAATACAACTAAACATTGGAGTCGTATACCATATACATGAGAGTTGCATGTACATATGAATCATATCTTCTGGAGCTGCATCAGTCGACTTCTAAGCCCCTAATACCAACAGATCATATATAAATGACTCAGTAAAACTCTCCTTAACTTGTAAGAAAAAAAATTATGCCTATTTTAATAATTCAATGTATGGTTGCAAATGTAATAGTTATCTTCAACAGAAAAGGTCAAGAATTAAATACCTCGGCTGGATTTATTGTGATGATTCTGGTGAACTACGTGCTTCAATGATTCACGATAGGCTGCCGTCTTCATAACCACAGGTCTTGCACGAAGTTGACTCCCCAAGTCTCTACCTCCTCGAGCTATGACTTCACTCTCCCTATGTTGGGCTCGACTGCCCTGTGCTTCTGTGCTTTTGCTTCCCCCGAGAGTCTGGAATTGTCCTGAAACCGAAACAGTACACGTAAGTGACCAAGTACAGTGCTTTATACGATAGTAAACTGTGAAAAAGAAGTACAATCTTAATTAACCATTTGCACTCATCATTGATTAGAAAGTTTTGAGATTTTATATGACCAAAAATTTGTTGGACATAAGTCTCTTTAATTTGTAGTCAATGGCGTTAGCGGAAAATGATATTTCATCAAAAATTACTAGGAAGAAGCTAGAAGAAAACAAGGTTTCAAGAAAAAGCGAAACGCAATAAACCTAAACATTGGACACCCGATAGTGCACAAATTTTTAAATGACAATACTAGATTTATGAAAGCTTTCAAATGATTATACTATCACAAAATACATTTCAAACTTCTGTTTACACGGTTCTGATTTTGGCCAGTTTGAGCTGAAAAGCCAAATGGTACCTAAAGATAATAAGATAACAGAAATTCATACATCCTAATGATAATGAAATTAAATTACTTTATATTAGAAGTTGGGAAAACATAAATTTGGGCACAATTTTCTCGCAAAACATGGGCCCAATGACTAATCGTCATATGCTCATATATTCATCCATTTACAACATTTGTGGGCTGTTTGTAGGGCCCATAACTTCACAATTAGTACATTTTGAACTAATTTTCCATGTCAATGAAATTCAATTTTGAATATTAAAGAACAAATCCAAGCCCATGTTTCATCTCCCAAACACACAGCTTGTGCTCTATATAAAACATGGATAACTTCTTAAGAATGTAACTAGCTTGCTACTTTTTATGGTTTTGTGTAACCTTCCTATTTTGACCTTTAAATAACAAACTACCTGAATTTTGACACTTTGTTTTTTGTGACAATCAAATGACCATTTTACCATTCGCTTGTTAATAGCCGGGTTGAAAAACGTATGGGTAAAATAGTCACAGATCCAATACACAAATATCGAAATTCAAAAGGTTTGGTATACACATGTCGAAAAACGGAGGCCACACAGAACCATAAACATCAAAGTTAGTAAAATTTAGGTAATTATCCTTGTAGAACACTGAATACTTAATTCTAACTATCTTGTAAACCACCAAGCTATAAACCCTTTTTGAACAATGTTCTACACCAACAATCAAGCATCATTACTGATCCTCAAGCTAATTGACTAAAAGTTCAATATTTATCATTAACCTTAAAACAAGTTTAATCCATAAAAACTAAAGCTAAAATGTACCTGAAGAAACATGCTCATTATCTAGCAATGGAGAATACATGAAGGAATCAACTTCCATAAAGTCAATAATTTTGTCCAACAATTTCTTGTTTTTTCCCTTAATTGGTAGAGCAACACCTTCCTCATTTCCTACAAAATACCACAAACCTTTAGTAAAAAAGAAAGTTGCACTGAATTCAACAAAAGTGACTTTTTAATAATGAACCAACAAATATAAAAACTTACCTAAAGGAGTAACAATTTGCTTAGGTGGAGGGAAATCTAAGGCAGGTTGAGGAGACACCAAGTGGTTGTACATGTAGCAATCAGAAATAAGATATGGAACAACTTTCTTTAACATCAAATGTTTTGTTTTATGTTTCCTGTGCTTGTGTTTTCGAATGATTGTACGTTTCATGGGCTTTTGCTTGTGAATTCCTAGAGGTGTAGATGGTGGTATCACATGGTTCTTCATTGTTGCTAATTTTTTTGATAAAAATGAAGTTATTTTTGTCATTTTTTGTAACTGAAAATGTGTTTGTGAAGAGTGAAGATTTTTTTTCTGGAGTGTTTTGGATTAGCATGGATAAAGGATGGTGAACGGTTAGTTGACGTGGGCAGACAGGTGTTTTTTTGGTGACACGTGGTCCTTTCTTAGTACATGCTGCTGTGAGTATGTGTATGTGTGTAACTTTTTTACTACGTAAGTACGTATCAAGTTTTGATTTGATTCTTGATAATTACTTTAGAGTTAGACTATAGGACCAAAGTTTAGCAACGACCAGTGAATGCCTGGTTAAACTAAGGAAAAAGTAAGGCCCAACTTTGTTCTATGAAAGAAATAAGAACGATCATGCATGGCCTTGTAAAATGAGATGATGTTAAATTGTTAACCAAGTTTTGCAATGCTCAAAACACGAAGGTTTTCGTTTTTATTACAAACACTTCTAAATGTGCAAGTGTACGCTTGAAAGTACCAAGATTTTGGAATACGAAATATTATAAACGAGATTGGCGTTGGTCCGCCGCGTTGCGGGCGGGCGATTTTTTTAGCCGGGGTGATTGTGCATTAATAAATAGTAATATAATACTTTTTTTTTTCGGGCGGGCGAATTTTTTAGCCGAGGTGACTGTGCATTAATAAATAGTAATATAACCTTTTTTTTTTAACTGTAGCAACCCGGCCCGCTACACTGTAGCAGCCCGGCCCATCGGCCCAAACTCAAAGTACTGTAGCTACTGTAGCTGTACTGTAGCTACAGTACTTTGAGTTTTTATAAATACGAGACTGGCGTTGGTTCGCCGCGTTGCGGGCGGGCGAATTTTTTAGCCGAGGTAATTGTGCATTAATAAATAGTAATATAATCTTTTTTTTTTTTTTTTTTTCGGGCGGGCGAATTTTTTAGCCGGGGTGATTGTGCACTAATAAATAGTAACATAATATATAATCTTTTTTTTTTTTTTTTTTTTTTTTTTTTTTCCGAGCGGGCGAATTTTTAGCCGAGGTGATTGTGCACTAATAAATAGTAATATTATCTCTTTTTTTTTATTATTTTATTTATTTATTTATTTTTTTGCGTACTGTAATTTTTTTTTTCTGTAGCAGCCCGGCTCGGGCGGATTTTTTAGCCGAGGTGATTGTGCACTAATAAATAGTAATATAATATATATATATATATATATATATATATTTTAATTACTGTAGCAGCCCGGCCCACCAGCCCAGTTACTGTAGCACTGTAGCTGCACTGTAGCAAGGTGCCAAAAACGGCGTCGTATTAATTGTGTTTTAATATATACTTATAATATATATTATAGTCTAGATCGATCGATACGACGCCGTCGCTTCGGCAATAATATATTGGCAAACATATAAAAAATGGTTTTTTTTCAACCCAAAAAGGTAGCTCAACCGGCCCAAAATAATAAAAAATAAAAAATTACAAAATCACCCTGAACTATACAGAAACTTGCAAAAATCATTTTAAACTTTTGACTATTTACTACTTTTTATATAACAAACTTTATTTATCAAATATCTATCAAATATCTAGCGATTTCATAAATAAAAAAATACCATCGGAAAGATCTTCGATGAGGAACAAAACGAGCTGAATGTTGATATACTTTTGACGTACGTAAGTTTTTATAAAAAAAATGTGAAGTTTAATATATATAAAATAAAATAAAACTTTTATAATGCACCCTTAACCTATTAAATAACATTAAAAACTATTATAAAATTAAGAGTAAATTACATTGTTCGTCCTTGTGGTTTGCGTTGACCGCAACCTTTCGTCCTTTGACCAAAAATAATGCACCGTTAGTCCTTAAGTGCAAAACGTTATCCACCGTTCGTCCATCCCTCTAACAGCTGTCACAAACACTCGTTAACTGCCAACACATGATACCCACATGAGGGTATTTTCGTCATTCCCCCTATTTTTTATAAGGTCACAAAAATTTATCATCTCCTGGCATTCCTCTTATCAACCCTCTCTCTCCTACTTCTTTTCTTACCTAACAACACCAATCAAAACCTAACAACACTAATCAGAACCCATACAAATCAAGATCCTTTATATAATCTCAAAGATAATAAAATCAAAACCCGCACACATCAACATCCCAATTCACACAACCTTCAATCGCACAAAACAAAAAACATAACCACTATACACTATTTCATGGTTTCATTTTCGAGAGGATATTCTCAATAGATACCAACCCATAATCCTAACATCAGCTCTCTGTCCAAATAACCACCGCCATCATATTGTGGTTGTCCGACTATGTTTGGCGGCTGTGCAACGGTTTCTGCTTGGAAGCTCCTCGGCGAGGCATTGTGGGGTGGTTTCCCATAATTAATCTTTGCTTTTTGTTGATTTTAGACAAATCAATTTTGGGTTCTGCACATTTTAAGTTGAAATGAAATGAGATATGTAAAACTTAATTTTATTTTTTAGCTCAAGAAAGTTAGCATTTTTATAGAAATTGGTTTGTGTATTAGATTTTTAATTATCACTTTTGAAGATCGGGAATAGAAATGATTTTGTTGGAAGTTATATATAGATTCAAGGTTGTCTTAGATTCACTTTTCTCTTTAAATAAAATTGGTTCTTTTGCTTTTTCAGTACACCGATTAGTTGTAACATGTATATTTTTGTTTTGGTGGAATTATTTTAAAACATGATAAAGATGTTGATTATGAATTGTATTAGTGTGAGGTAATGAAATAGATGTTGGATTTTTTTTGGCTTCTGATCTTTGTTTTTTGGCAAATCACCCAAAAATGTAGTTAACTTACCACTTTTTTCATTGTATGTAGCATACTTTTTTTTTCTCATTCTGTCAATAAACCTCTATCGTTAGTCCTTTATGTGTACCAGTTATCAAAAAAACCTGCATCGTTAGTCCTTTATACTAACGACCGTTAATAAATAACTTAAAATTTGGTTATCTTACGCTAAAATTGCGTCGTTGGTCCTTTACACTAACGATCGTTAAAAAATATCTTAAAATTTGGTTTTCTTACGTTTCCATCCGTTTTTTTCACGTTTTCGTTCGTTTTAACACGCTTTTGTCCGTTTTTTCACGTTTTTATCCATTTTTACACGTTTTCATTTGTTTTTACACGTTTTTTCACGTTTTCGTCCGTTTTTCCCCGTTTCGTCCGTTTTTCACGTTTTCATCCGTTTTACACGTTTTCATCCATTTTTACACATTTTCGTCCATTTTTACACGATTTCATTCATTTTTACACGTTTTCATCCGTTTTTACACGGTTTCATCCGTTTTAACACGGTTTCATATGTTTTTTCACGTTTTCATACGTTTTTACACGTTTTCATCCGTTTTTGCATGTTTTCGTCTGTTTGCAGGTTTTCGTCTGTTTTTACACGTTTTCGTATGTTTAACACGTTTTCGTCCATTTAAACATGTTTTCATCCATTTTTTCGCGTTTTCATCCGTTTATGCACGTTTTCATCCGTTTTTACACATTTTCGTCCGTTTTGGCACGTTTTCGTCCGTTGTTTAAGGTTTTCATTCGTTTTAACACGTTTTCATTCGTTGTTTCACGTTTTCGTTCGTGTTTGCACATTTTTTCTATTTTTTCGCACATTAATACGTTTTCGAATGTTTTTGGCCGTTTCTACACGTTTTCATTCGTTTTTACACATTTGATCCATTTATACACGTTTTCGTACGTGTTTACACATGAAAAACTGATAAAAACGTAAAAAATGGGCGAAAACATGAAAAAAAACAGACGAAAATGTGAAAAAGAAGACGAAAACATATAAAAACGGATGAAAATGTGTAAAAACGGATGAAATCCTGTAAAAACAAATGAAAACGAGAAAAACGGACAAAAACGTGCTTAAACAGACAAAAATGTGTAAAACAGACGAAATCATGCAAAAACGGATGTAAACGGGTAAAAACGGATGAAAACGTGAAAAAACTGACGAAAGCGTGTTAAAACGGACCAAAACGTGTAAAGACGGACGAAAATGTGAAAAAACGGACGAAAACGTGTAAAAACGGACGAAACCATGTAAAAACGGATGAAAACGTGAAAAAACGGACAAAAACGTGTTAGAACGGACGGAAATGTGCAAAAACGGACGAAAATGTGTAAAAACGGATGAAAACGTGTAAAAACAGATGAAAACGTGAAAAAACGAAAGAAAACGTGTAAAAACGGACGAATACATATGTAAAAATGGATGAAAACGTCTTAAAACGGACGAAAACGTGTAAAAACGAATGAAAACGTGCAAAAATGAACGAAAATGTGTAAAAACAGATGAAAATGTGAAAAAACGGACGAAAACTTGAAAAAGCGGATGAAAGCGTGAAAAAATGGACAAAAACGTGTTAAAACGAACGGAAACGTGTAAAAACGGACGGAAACATAAGAAAACCACGTTTTTAAGTTATTTTTTTTAACGATCGTTAGTATAAAGGACCAACGATGCAAGTTTAGCGTAAGATAACCAAATTTTAAGTAATTTATTAACGGTCGTTAGCATAAAGGACTAACGATGCAGGTTTTTTTGGTAACGGGTACATAGAAAGGACTAACGATAGAGGTTTATTGACAGAATGAGGAAAAAAAAAGAATGCTACATACAATGGAAAAAAGTAGCAAGTTAACTATATTTTTGGGTGATTTGCCCTTGTTTTTTGGTTTTCGGTATTGCATTCTTCTTCTTTAACTTATTGTTGTTTAAAATTTGTCTATTGTTAATATTGGATATTGGGAGGGAAATAATTTTATAGAAGTTGATTATTTGCAGCCGTGATTTGGCTTTACACAGTCTCAGATATTTGTAAACAATGACTAAAATAAAGAGTATAATGGTGAATGCAAGAAGTTGGTGGTGGCCTGGTGGGTGGTGATTGTTGAAGATGAAGATTTATGAAGGAAGAAGATGAAATGTGGAATGACGAAAATACCCTCATGTGGGTGTCATGTGTTGGCAGTTAACGAGTGTTAGTGACGACCGTTAGAGGGAGAGACGAACGGCGGATAACGTTTCGCACTCAAGGACTAACGGCGCACTTTTTTTGGTCAAAGGACGAAAGGCTGCGGTCAACGCAAACCATAAGGACGAACGGTGTAATTTACTCTAAAATTAATTTAAACCACATAAGCCAAAAACATACACTCCAATAAAAAGTTTGAGTTACGTACCAAATACCTATCGATCAAACAAAGCGAACTTAATATTGATTTACTTATAACATATGTAGGATTTTATAGAAAATAATTAAACTTAATACGTATGTATATATTTTTTTAAACTTTCAAAACGAACCTTTAACATACCAAACAACTTTTAAAACTATCATATATTTTTGTAATAATCTACGCAACTACCCTAAAATTTCAAAATGAGAAAAAAGAAAAAGAAAAAAAAAAGGTTAAACTTTATCTATACTACATTATAAAGCATTTGGGACTTTCTATTAAAGGAAGTCTTAAAATTTTACGACAAAAAACATTACTATAAAAGGAAAAGTAGAAAATGAATGTAAAATCTGAAAATTTAAGTCTCATTAAAACAATATGTAACCGCCCTCCAATAATGATACATTTTAATGGAATTGTTTATAAGAAAAGCTCACTATAGTTAAACGACCAATTTAATGCTAAACTTTGAAAAATAAAAATGTTTATCATTTACACTATTAATAATTTAGACTATCTACTTTTGAAAAACATTTATCTACTACTTTATAATAAGGAAGTTTAAAATAAAAAACATTTGCTCGCCACAAAAATAGTTATCGGGTACCCACCGCCGCATTGCGCGGGTACCCTTCTAGTAACAAAAAATTTATCTATAATATTAGCAAAACTTATATTAAAGTTACATGTGCAAACCAAAAAGCTCGGTCACGACATTCAAAAATGGACTACCAAAAAGTCATGCATAAGTCAGACGAAAATAAAATTTTATCATCCCCGCCGCAACGCACAAGTGCTATTTTTCTCGGTATATATTTTATAATGTTTAACGCTTCCTTCAAAACTTGCCAAAATTCCCCGCAATAACGCGCGGGCGCAATCCTGCTCGTTCAAATTAAAAATGATCATAGTCATCCACACTGCAGTGTTAAACTTTTTATAGGGTATGCAATTTTACTTTAAAAAATCAAAAGGTATGCATTTTGTCTTAAAATATATTAAAAAAAAAATGGACACATTTAAGGTTACAATGACGTTCACAGGATATAAATGTTCATACCTTCTGCCTCAAACATGTTCGCCATTGTGTGTTCATAATGAGACTTGAAGCATCTCAGGCAATAGATCAAAGCCATGTTAAAACTAAGGATAGTAATATGCCAATCGAGTAATGATATAAAGACATAACTATGAGTATGACAAACAATTTTCATTTGACATGTGCTCTCTCTTCATCTCGTCATTCTATCTTGCTACGTGTCTCGATTTCATGATTAATCATATTATTAAGCATATTGTTAGTCACTTGAATCATTTCAAATGCTAATAGTAATGGGGCGATTAAGATTGCTTGTTTAGTATGTTTTTCTACTTATTCACAAAACCAAGTTTGTGTCAATCGAAACTACTTTTGGTATCTGTTATGATAAAGTAAAACAAGCAATTTCTCGTTCGTTTTTTTCATGCAAGATCCAAAGGTGAACTATATATAGTTTTACACAAGTTTTGGCGTAAAAATATGGCAATTTTTTTTATGATGTAACACACTTTATCAAGTTAGACCCTCACCATCTTTGATTTGCCATGTTGTGTGTATAGGTGTTGTTTTTGCTAATAACAAGTACATCTAAATTGTTGGTGGTTTCTTGGAGTAAAATGCAAAAATCGTCCTTGTGGTATGGCCAAATTGTACGTTTCGTCTTTGTGGTTCATTAAGTGCAAAGATTGTACGTTGACTGAACTGTTACGTTCACTTTTGGTCCTTTGACTTAACTGGCGTTAAATAGACTCCGTTAGTAGTTACACTTTAGCCATTTTGGCTAACCACCGTTGCAGCACCCATCCTTAAACAAAAAGGACATATTTTGCAATTTTTTTTCGAATTTTAAAAAAACAAAAAAAAAAAAAAAAAAAAAAAAAAATCCTCTGTTTTTTTCGATTTTTATTTTTTTCGAAAATGTTTTTTATATACATTTTTTTTGTATAAAAACGTTTTATAAAAAAGTTTTTATATAAAAATGTTTTTATATAAAAGATTTAAAAAGTTTTTTATATAAAAACGTTTCATATAAAAAGACATTTTTATATAAAAACTTTCTTATATAAAACATTTGTATTTAAAAAACATTTTCGAAAAAAAAGTTACTTGACGAAAAATATTATTCAAAAAAAATTCGAACAAAAATGGACAAAAACAAAAGAAAAACAGACAAAAACGTAATTTTATAAAAAAACATTTTTATATAAATAAATGGCCATAAGAAAAATGGACAAAAACTGACAAAACAAACAAAAAAGGATAAAAACAAACAAAAACGTAATAAAAACGGACAAAAAACAAACAAAAATGGATAAAAATGGACAAAAACGAACAAAAATAGATAAAAACGGGAAAAAAATTACGTTTTTGCCCGTTATTTTTTTTTTGTTTTTCTCCTTTTTAATCCGTTTTTGTTCGATTTTTTTTAGAATAATTTTTTTCGTCAAGTAATTTTTTTTCGAAAATATTTTTTATATAAAAATGTTTTATATCAAAAAGTTTTATAAAAAAGTTTTTATATAAAAATGTTATTTTATATGAAACGTTTTTATATAAAAAAACTTTTTTATTTTTTTTTATATGAAAACATTTTTATATAAAAACTTTTTATATAAAAACGTTTTATATAAAAAACACTTTTATATAAAAAAAATTTATATACAAACTTTTATATAAAATTTTTTCTATAAAACATTTTTATATAAAAAACATTTTCGAAAAAATAAATATTTAAAAAAAAATTAGAAAAAAAAACGGAGATTTTTATTTTATTTTTTTTTTATTATTTTTTTTTAATTCGAAAAAAAAAATTGCAAAAATCGTCCTTGTAGTTTAACGATGTGTGCTGCAACGGTGGTTAGCCAAAAGGGCTAAAGTGTAACTACTAATGGAGTCTATTTAACGACAAATTAAGTTAAAGGACCAAAAGTGCACGTAACAGTGCAGTCAACGTACCATCTTTGCATTAATGAACCACAAGAATGAAACGTACAATTTAGCCATACCACAAGGACGATTTTTGCAATTTACTTGGTTTCTTGACTAGGTAAGTTTGGAGTTGTGTGTAATCTTTGTTGGTTTCAGTTTTTGGCTAAAGATTGATGATGGGATGATTGTGTGGATCTTTAAAGATCTATTGAAATGATTAAAACTCAATATCATTTTTTTTCGTGTAAGATCTGTTAAAGATGGAGGTTTTGTTGTTTGTTGAGGAGATGGGATTGTTTTTGTTGTAGTCGTTGGTTATGGTTTGTAGTTGACTGATAGGTTATTCATGTACCGTACCAAAAGAAAAAAGACTCATATCTACACCATTGTATAATGTATATGTACTTCTAGCATACCATTATAGAAAGGAATTTGTTAGAACCACACAAAATCATTCACAAAAAAAATCCACACGCTGATCAGGTGAAAGCGGATGATTGGTTTTTTGTGAGAGTGGATCCCACAAAAAACCAATCATCCACTTCCACCTCAGCGTATGATTTTTTTTTGTGGATGGTTTTGTGTGGATTTATCACTCCTTTTATAGAAAAGATAGAGCACATATGTGGTAATTTGAAAGTCTTGTTACTGAATAATACTTGGTTTGATTTTTTTTAATTTATTTATTTATTTATTTATTTATTTATGAATATAATACTTGGTTTGAATTGATAAAAAGAAATGCACATTTTTTAGATTGATTTTCTGAATTTTGATTTCAAAAAATATGCGAGTGTTTTGAAATTTAGTTGTGGAAAGATCTGGTTTTAATTATGTGTTTTTAACGTTCTTTATCATTTTATAAACAAAAAATATAAATTAAAAAAAAATAGAGGAAGAAGACGAGGTTAAATCAGTCATTTCAGTTTGACCAATGATGAAATTGGACCTAGATTTTCCCATAAGGATTCCGTTTGCACTTTCACGAAACATGCAATTTAATCAAATCACAAAGACGATTTGGTAATTTACACTACCTTTTTTTATATATATTGTTTATATTAAGTATAGACTTTGTAAGCTAAGACTATATATCATTTCACACATGAACATTGCTAACACACTTTTCCATAAATGTCAATTTTTCACATAATTTATGCCTTACTAAACTCTAACATGAATCTCAAGTACCAATTATAATAAGATCACTTTCTCGAACTCTTGAACATGAACCAACTTTTGGTCGGAAAGAATATGCCGTTTTTATGCGCTACATCAAAGTTGTAGATAGTGTGGCGTGACGGTATAGTCAAGTTTCACGTTTTAAGAGCTATAACGAAGCCTTAACGTTTTTAATGCTTGATTTAAAGTGCAAAAAATATGAAATATTTATAACTTTATATATTATATATCATATTATATATATATCGAGTTTACATAAAGAACTAAGTTATTAAACTATACTTACATGTAATTTTCTTTATTTAAAAAAAAAAAAAAAAAAAAAAAAAAGAAAAAAAAAAAAAAACCTTTTCATCGTAGTTGGATTTAAAAAAAGGCGTCAGGTTCATGCATTAACGTGCCTTATAGCACCTTTTCATGCCTCGTCTCACGCCCAGAGGCGGGCCCACCTTGTAAGTGTTAGCCCATCATATGTAGCACTATTGTAACGGGTTCAAGCCCGACTTTAGAACATTCTGTAAGCATGTATTTATGTGTACGATGTATGAGACATAATCATCAATCAATCAAATAAATATTATTCGGTTTATATCCTTTCCCTTTTACATGGTATCAGGCCATTAAACTAAACGATCCCTAAACCCTAAACAGTCGCCACTTTAATTTTCCGGCCGTCGGTTTCGCTCGGCGGTCTGGAGCACGTATGTACTTATCTCCATCGTATATACTTTATCCTTACAAAAAATGGTTCCAAACTCGTTTGGTCTTTGAGTTCCTTCACTGTTGTCATCTACTTGCATCTAAGAATACTTGGTTTCTTATTTTTTGATCGGGAACACATAAAGAAGGGTGGATTTTAATTGGTGCAGTAAGTTTACTTGGTCGGTAGGATTGTTAATTCAATCTTGGATGCCATCGGTTACTCCTAGCGGGTTAAATTACTTGATCATGTGATCACAATTTTATTTATTAGAGTAAGTTGGTTTTGATTTTCTTCCTAGCATTCATTGGTTGATGAAACTCATAAACTAGTTAAGTGGGTCACTTGAATTGGAGTTATAAGGAATATGAGGTTTTTGAAGGTATAAAAAAAAATAATAACAATAAATAAATAAACAAAATAATATTTGGTAGATTTTTATGTTTTTCTATGAAAAAATACGCTCTGTTTGTTCAGAAGGTTTTTTGGGGATTAAAGTTTTAGATCCAACTTTCGTTTTTTCATTTTTTTTTAATGTTAGTGGATGAGTTTTAGTTGTAAGGGATACTTTGAGTTATCCCGTTTTAGTTGTAGGGGATACTTTGGGTTATCCCGTTTGGTCAGGATACTTTGGTTTATCCTTTATGGTAAGGGATACTTTGGTTTATCTCATTTGGTCAGGATACTTTGGTTTATTCTGTTTGGTACGGATACTTTGTTTTATCCGGTTTGTTGCTTGCTGCTGAAGATGTGCTTTCGCTTGCTGTCGAATGTCTTCATCAACAATTATTTTATTAGTTTTATTTTATTGTTAATTAGATTTTAATCTCCAGTCCGAGCTGTTGGTATTTCGCCGCCCAGACTGCGGGGGAGTGTTAGCCCATCATATGTAGTATTATTGTAACGGGTTCAAGCCCGACTCTAGAACATTCTGTAATCATGTATTTATCTGTACGATGTATGAGACATAATCAATCAATCAAAAAACATTATTCGATTCATATCCTTTCCCTCTTATAATAAGTAGGTGGTGCCTGGAAACCACCTTAGACACCAAGGTCATTAAAGAGCTATGCCTGACCTACCTTGAAAATCTGTTGTTCACCACTTTGGCTCTCAGGGAACCGGCCAAATGAAGCGCAGAAAGGACATAATCGACTTTTGTTCAGTTTTAGTTTCTGAAAGTTGTTTTGAAACAATGTTTGAAAGAAGAAGACACATGATGTAGAAAGGTACGAAGTTGGACTAATTTGGAAACATTGGGCAATTTACTTTATACCTACTATTCCGTTTGGTTTTTGGTTCCTAGTCTGATTTTATTAGTAGCCATGATTTGGGCTATAGTACTGACTAAGAGCATGGGGTATGGTGGTGAACCCAAGCCTCTTCATTTGGGCCCCACTTGTGTCACATCACCTCCACATCACTCCAACACACTCACTTAAAAATACCCCCCAATCACAACTAACTCAAACCTCTTCATTTGGACCCCACCCACCCCCAATCACAACACACTCACTGATATATTCAAACGTTAATATTCGAAATTGTTTTGTCATGTTCTGCGTCGTTGAAATGGCGAGACTCCAACTGGCGAAGGGTTCTGGTATGGTGGCGGTGGCCGGCGAAGACTGACGAGGCTGTCACGTTGGAGTGGCGAAAGAAACCTGCCACCACACCCCTTGCTGAGTGTAAGCCAAAAGAAGAAAAAGAAAAAGAAAAGTAGAGATAGTGGTGTTCATATGAAAAGGATATATGAAGTCTTGGTAACCGTGAAAGTTTACTTTTTGTCTAATCATTTTTATTTTCTTTATAAAAGGGTTTTGGTCTTTTTGCTTTAGTTAGCTATGAAATAGACAGTAGTAATATTTTTTTTCAAGTTTTATGATAATTTGTAGCCAAGTAGAAAGTAGTTACGGATAGGGGTGTCATTCGGGCTGACCCGACCTGAACTCGACCCGACTCGAATCGGACCCGAGTCAATTCGGGTTGGGTCAATCGGGTTCAAAATTATATTCGGTTCAATCGGGTCAACTCGAATTGACCCGAGTTCTAAAAAAGGTCAGGTTCGGGTATGTTTTTTTTAGCCTTGACTCGACCCGACCCCGACCCTAACCCGCCTAACCCGGCTCAACAAATTTTTTACAATGTAAAAATACTCAGGTTGACACCGAACCCGAATTGACCTGACCAGAGTTGACCCGAACCCGAATTGACCCGAGTTCTAAACAAGGTCGGGTTCGGGTATATTTTTTGAAGGCTTGACCCGATTTGACCCGACCTGAATTGACCCGAACCTGACCGGGTCAACCCGAATAACACCCCTAATTACAAACAAGCTGGTCCATTTATATACACTTCGATTTAATCATATATGTTTAATTTGTGAAATAATTAAAAAGTTATGCTAAAAATTTCAAAACCCGTTGTATATCTTTAATGCTTTTCTATTAATGACGTTGTGTGATGTGTTAGATTCACTTGACTTGTTTGACTTAGTTGATCTTTTAGCTTCGACGACGATTTTAAGAAATAACTTTAGATTTGACTCGACCCGACTTAACAACATCCGGTTGAGTTTGTAGCTTAAGCGAAACGAGGGAACCATCTTAGTTTCAATCCTGGGTCCGCCACTGCTCACGTCACACCTTAAGACGACGCCTTGGTCTATTACGTAGCGTGAAGGTCACACCTCGCGCTTTTGCGGCGCCATGACGCGCCTTTTAGAACCATGCACTACATGAATACTGACATATATACTAAGGTTAGGTTTTTTTTTGTTTTTTTTTGTTTTTTTTTTTTTTTTTTTTTTTTTTTGGTAAAATGATTTTACACTTGGTAAATATATTACTCAAAAAAAATATTTAAGATCATAAGATGTGAGTGAATCTTACATCTTAGCCAGTACATAGGCGAACAAACGCATCATTTGTGCTTCAAACTGAACCTATCATAAGAATGACAAAACAAACTTATGAAAAACTAATAAATAAAAACTACTAACGTCTAGCATGACCAGGTTGTCTTATATCAAAGCGTCACAGAAAGCTAATTGCTATTCAGTTAAATCTTCACACTCATCATCATATGGGTTATCATCATGATTATATTTACAACGCTCCTATAAGCTCTTCCTCCCAATTCCATCTCCGCTCTTAGATGCCATGAAACTTGCAATTTCGTCATAAACCTCCTCCACGTCACTGTCACTCTCTTTATCAGCCACATCACTTTCCTTGTTCTTCCTTAAATTCGAACTAGCCACATGTTCTCCCCAAGAGGCATTGTCCCCCACGTTTGTATCCACATTTTAATCAATATGAATGCTTGTTTAACTATACGGATAACTGAACTCACAGAGTGATTAATGTCCATTTGTTAGGATGATATATATCGTATTGTTACATCAAGCTTTCTTCCTAGACTTGGATTTTTAGTAGAGTTGAGAAAGTTTTCAAAAATCGGATAGATTGGTATAGTAGACCCATGTAATTAATACTGTATTGTTTATCCTCACCGGTGTAATTAACTTATACCCTCTTTTTCTAGCTTTTTGATAGTCTGTCGCTGTTCGCAAAATACTAGATGATTTATTTATGTAGGGTTGATTGGTAGTAAGATCACTTTATGGTGCATTTGGGTGGTAGTGTGGCCGAGGGGTTTCTTCTGTCACTTTGCATGTGAGTTGTATGTTTGGCTAGAGCATTTAAAAGATTCAATCATTCAATAACAAAATGATAAAAAAGTTCAATGTCCAATGAGAATAAAGGCATATACGAATATGTCTCAAATATACGTTCCTAAGTTTTGTACCTAATTACACCCCTAATGTTATTTGTTATGAATTGAATGGATTGTGATAAAGTGGGTCAACTTCTGTCTCTTGTAAATTCCTGACATGTGACATTAGGAAGATTTTTGGAAAGGTTTTTAAGAGACTATAACATTACTCCTCTGTAATTTAAGCAAGTGGTCTATCTTCTAATTGCATACGAAACATGCATGCATCTTGATTATATGGTCTTGTAATTAAAGTAACCATGTTATAAATTTATAAACTAATGATTTACACACTCTAATTTGTGCATTCAACAAATGTATATTTATTACTAGCTTAAAGACCCGTGGATTCACGGGGTTTTTAAAAAAAATATGAAATTGAGATAATAAGAAAACAACGAACATAAACATTTCCATTAATATATGAAAGAAACAATGAGATAATACATGAATTATTCGATAATCAATTGAGTTTGTAACAATTAAAGTAATAAACATTCATGCGTTGTCGTCTCCAAATTTGATGGTCTTAAATAGCAAATAATGTCTGTGAGCGCTAATCAATTTAATAGCCAATGTTCATTCCGTAAACACCTATAGTCCATAGAAAATGTAAGTAATAGGTTGTGATTACGTAACTGAAAAAATACTAAATAAAATTCAGTAGATTAAAAAATACACACGACACACACCATCTAACTCATACTATCACATTAGCAAAAAAAGGAAACATCTATGAGTTTGAGCTATATAAAGAAGGTGTTTGAGTTAGCTTACTTTTTGCATTTTCGATGAGCGTATTGGTTATTTTAAGCAATTGACTTCAAGGGTTCCTACCCCATGAAATATGTAGCATAAACATTCAGAATATCCCATTTAAGTGATAAGCCTTTTTCAATGCTATTATATAGATGTTTAGTATATGCCTTTTTCAAGAAGCATAAACATGTAAGCATGCTCGGATATTGTAAAGTGCAAAAATACAGATATTCCGTTTTGAGCCATTATCTTATTCACCTGTAGCCCTATACCACCCATTTAACTGATGTTATGTGACTCATTAGTATGTGACCCATACTAAGCTTCCCATTTTCGCTCTAACTATTGAGTGAGATAGGTGGGTAAAATAATGGTTCAAAAACGACAACAAAATCCCACCGAGTGACACCCATCCTCCTTTTTTAATTAGAAATCAGGCCAGCAAACCCGACTCGACCTTCTTTTCCACCCATACCCAAAATTATCCGTTTAAACCAATTACCTAATCCGCCCATTTTGCTCCCTTCAATGTATACAATGAAATTGCGTTCACTTTACTATATAATTCCTTGTTGTTGATCGAGCATGTCAAGAGTGACTTCTATATTACCTCAATTTGCTGCATAGACACCTGAAAGGGACTCGTCAAAGATACCAGGAGAACTTATATGAAGATAGGCCAAACTCATGTCATAATCAGCATCTTTTCCAGCTAACTCTGCACTGTGTAATTTAGAAAGAAAATGTATGCATAAGTGATGCAAGTAATCACCCCTTTGGTATAAGTGTTTTGGTATTATATATGATAATCCAATAAGGCAATAAGCCCCAAAAATAAGGTTAGCCAAACACCCCTTTAGGCATATCGGTTACAAAATCTGAATTTGAAGAGATTATAAATGCACAACGAACACTTTCCTATTTTGTTGGATAGCAGGAATACGATGCCCATTCGTGAACACTTACCAATATTCCAAGCACTCCCACTAAGTTGCGACATCCTAAATTTTACAATGTCATTCAGCAATATAGCCAACCAACCTTGAGAATCTTGTATCGAAGACGGCGCATAGTCTTCATGAAAATGAGAAAGAATCTTTATAGTATAAGATCTGGTAGCATTAGATGACGTATCACCAAACACCCACCAAAGCAGAATGCATGTCCACTTTTGACCTTCATCTGGTACATAATGATTATAGACTAATAACATTATGGAAACCATCTTCTTTGGCTCGCGAAGCTTTCTCTTTAGTAGAAACAGTTCTGATGACAGTCACACCAAGCTTATTTTCCCATTGGCATAGCAAAGATCCAACCCCACCTGCTGATATGTGTCCTTCTTCAACCTGTATATATAAATGACACCTATTATACAGTAAAAAAACAACATCATTTGATTCATTTAAATAGATAGAGACCTGAATCAACCGTTCATCGATAAATGGGTTCAAATGCAATCTATATGAAGTTGTTATAAATACCATTGAATTCAAACGAAGTCATTACCAAAAGAGTCAAAGAGGAAGCTCAGTGTTGAAGACACTTTTGATTCTTCAAGATATACCACACTTGATTAATATAGATACTCGATCAAACTATGATGACCATGACTCACCTACAGATTCATTGTAATGGCTACTCAAAAAAACAAAAAGTTTGATATGTCGCATTTTGTTAGACGTTAAAATGGTACATAACTAATAATTGTATTGTATGTTTACCTAAAATGATTCTACCATAATAAATTTAAGCTGCATAACATGTTATTATATAAAATAACTCTGTCCCTTCCTACAACTTCACGATTTCAGCCTCTAAGGTTTCCACTTCAGGATTCAGCTACCAACTTGTTGAAGGCATGAAGAGGAGCCTTTTTTCACTCGTGTACTGATGATGCATGGATCAGCACTATGTGTCCTTCTTCAACCTGTATATATAAATGACACATATTATACAGTAAAAAATAACATGAGTTGATTCGTTTAAACCAATAGAGACCTGAATCAACCCGTTCATTGATAAATGGTTTCAAATGCAACCTCTACGAAGCTGTTATAAATACCATTGAATTCAAATGAAGTCATTACCAAGAAAGTCAAAGAGGAAGCTCAGTGTTGAAGATACTTTTGATTCTTCAAGATATACCGCACTTGATTAATGTAGATACTTGATCAAACTGTGATGACTATGACTCATCTACAGATTCATTGTAATGGCTACTCCGAAAAGCCAAAAGTTTGATGTGTCATATTTTGTTAGACGTTAAAACGGTACATAACTAATAATTGTATTGTATGTTTACCAAAAATGATTCTACCATTATAAATTTAAGCTACATAACATGTTATTATATAAAATAGGAAGTGGGTCGTTTTTCCTGTATGAAACACCTTACTCATACTTTAGCTTTTACGTTAAACCTTTGTAGCAAGTAGGACTCAGGATCCATTTGACCAGGATGTGTACCAATGGCAACACAAAAATAATCTAAAATGGGTAAGAAATACATACATAAAGTATGTATCCAACATAATGACTTTTTTTTTCAAAAGAAAAAAAAAATAATGAATGACATGTATTGAACCTTCGGATTCTAGATTTCCATTAAAGTAAATGATGAAGATGTGCATATTGATACAAATAAATTGAATGACACTGAAATTTCTTATACATTTAACCATATCCTACATCAAGTTTGAGAAGAGTTACATACATATTTCTTCTATATCAGCTCACATATTCATATTTAAAATGCACACCCAAACACCCCTACGATAGCATTAAAATGCTGGAGCGTTCATTAAAAGCGGCTGAAATTGCACATGCAAAATGTACTTCAAAGGCACAATCTTCACAAAAGCCTGCACAAAGAAACAAACAAAATAATCCAAACAGTTTTGATTTTGAGTGCACTGACGTGTCCTCATGAGCACAAAGTACTAATTTGGTTACATTAACTTACCACATGATTCCACAAAATACCATCACTGTAACACGTTATCTTTCAAAATGACAAAACTTGTTGATAAGATGATGTAATAAATGCATCTTCTATTTGACCTGCTAAAGATGAAAGATAACTTGACTCTACCCATTTGTACAAAATGGGGTGTGATGGAGGACATGAAAGCTCTCTACATCATCCACAAAATGTCTGGACTCCCTAATAAAGATTTTGTGGAACCATCGCGAATTTGTATGATTAAAATTATTCTTCTATGTATTTATATGTGTTACATTGAAATATTGTTTGGTAAAAGGTTTTACTAAAATCTTTTAAAAACGAAGATTTTAGCCGATGATATCCCATGACGGTAGCTCTTATGTATTTTCTTCTTCACTTGTTATAGAGCCTTTTAGGAATGGTTTTGGTTGTATACTTATCGAGTGCGAATAGCTAAGATTTGGTTTATGGTAGGACCAAAAACCCAGGATGCTATGTCCATTTATCCAGGCTATTTCATTAGGATTTTTCACCGCATACAATCTAACTTCATGACCAGGATATGGTACCGATGGATGTGAAGGATGAGGTCTTGAAGATAACTATTCTAAATAAGAAATGGAAGTTGACTCGTAACGGGCCGTTGAATGCAGAGCTATATTGGCCACCAAAATAAAGGCTCATAGATTGTCTATGCATTGAGGTTTGATTTCAGTAGAATCTAAAATAGGGATTAATTCTTTTTATGAAGGTTGACATGCTCAATATATCAATTCTTAATTAGAATTCAGACTGCTACATCAACGGTCAAAACATAAACATATCAAAATATCAATTCTTAATTAGAATTGAGATAGTTATGCTACCAAAAACTATATGAAAACAATAATACACGTCAAAAAAGTTTCACTTGAATACTAGAATGGCTACAGAGGTAAAATCAAACTCCGATGCTGAAAATGAATGAAAAATAAAGTTAATACGTATATTAGGAGAAGACATTACAATGAATAACCACTTAAGAGTTACAAAGTGCTTAACTTACATCTGTGTCATCTTGAATTGCAGGAAGAACCGGACACGCAGATGGACGTTGTAATTCCTCAAGTCTCCATAATTAACTCCAAATTGATGTTATTTTCCTATTCTAATTGAGGTATGTTTTGAGTTTTGCTTCAGCAACCAAAACAGCCCTTAATAGCCCATAATATCAAGAAATAAGTCAAACACTTGAGTAATTTATAAATAATAGTTTAATTCAGTATGATTAAACTATATTGTTAACGTTTATGTAAAAAAACCTATGTGATCACGATGTAATGTTATGGCTGCTGATATACGTTTTTAAAAGCACATTATTTAGATTACCATAATTAATAAATGTTAGACTAACTGACTTTTATTATTGTACTCATTAAGGCTTGTAATCCAAACCTGAGTTCCTGGTCTTTAATTGAGTTTTCATCGTTCCAAAAAAAGTATTCCATCATTTGCAAAAATGAAACTACTAAACAATCTCAGGTCATGGGGGTGGCACGTGAGCAACAACAATGTGTTTACAATTTGATAGTCACGGTTTCAGTTGCGATCATTGCTATACTATGTTAAACTTTAATAATATAGTTTTGGTAATTACATTTAATACATATAAGTATTTACAAATTTAAAAAAAGAAGGGCAAGAACCCAACCGGTTATGATATGTACATAATTACCTATTTTGGTCAGTTATCCAATTCAGTAACTCAACTCTCAAGCCTTTAAGACTAGTCACTTTAACCAACAAACAGCCTATGAGAAAAATTGAAAGTATATAATGTTAAAATATAACCAACAAAACTATGATCATCGTGGAAGGTCATCCCCAATTAGTGGTCGTTTGACTTTCAGAACTATGGACATGCATTTGAGGAATAACTGGCAAGGTTTCACTGATGCACACCCATAACAGCTAGTCATGAGAATGTAGAGATACTTCTTATATACTCCTTTTCTTTGTTACAATTTACCTTTACCTATCACAGGTAATAATTGACTTTTATTAGTCACATTGATTATTCTTCATTGAATCAATGGTAAAAGTCATTCACATTTTATACAAAAATGTAACTGCATCAAAACTATATAAGCACAACAATTTTTCAAAGAGGTGTGGAAAATGTGATTGAAAAGTTATAGATTGACATTGTAGAAAACTAGAAGGGGGGTTGAATATTTTACCAATTAAAAACTTTGTTTTGAATCTTATTGAAAGATCAATTGATATTTATCTTTGATATGTTAATGAAATATGTAAGCAATATGTAAAGAGTAAATAAAGAAAGAAATGATCAAACCACAACAAGTTGTTTATAGTGGTTCGGTCTACAAGGACTCTTTCTCCTTGCCCTACTCCACTCCCCGAGTCTCACACTCGAGAGTTTAACTTCACTAGTCAACAAGCTCCTTTCACCGGTGGAGAACCCTTTACACTTCGCTTACACTATTTCCGACACTAAGCTAAATGTCGAGTTCTTTCCAAGGGTACAACCACTCTCACACACAATGTATTTTGAGGACTAAAATACTAACCACTCACACTCACAAGATTATGATGGTTTAGTACAACAATGAAGTATGAATCAACACAAGATCATACAACATTAAACAAACAAGACTTCCAACTTCTTGTTGAAGCTTGAATGTGACTTGATCTTCTTTGCTACAAAAGAGATCACTAATATGATATGAAACTGAGTTAGAAGTGTTAGAGAGAAGATATGTATGAGAGTATGATAGAAAGGGATGAAAAACTACTTGGTTTGGCTTTGCTATTTATAGCCAAAACCATCAGCAGCCACCACGGACCGCGGACCCCTTAAAAGGGTTCCACTCGTTATGGCTTTTGGTGCCGCCGAGGTCTGACAGCAAGATATCAAGATCTTGCCAAAGTCAACCATATCTATGCAAGATTGTGTAAGATATGAAGAGTCCAAATCTACACAAAATATCTAATGAAATCTTCCAATAATTTCCATGATGCATCACATGATGTCATGTGTTGTTTTTCTATTTTTAGAAATATGCAAATACATAAGTAATGTTTAGTTTTTAAGAAACTAAAACATTCTAAAAACTACTATCATACATTATGGTTAGAGTCACATTAAGATGTGATTAATCACAATGTAAATGCTTGAGTGATGAAGATATTGTTTGAAAAAGCTTGTTTTAATATCTATTAAACTTGACAAACTTTAAGCTTTATAAAAATTAAATTTACTTTTGTCGTTAACAAAACTTAGGTAAAGATCAAAAATATAAATAACGTTTAATGACGATATTTGTATTAACAATCTCCCCCTTTTTGTTGAGGACAAAATATAAATTTTATTTTTATAAAAGATACAAAGATTGTACAAGAGTTATAAAAATATTAGTTTTAGAACTTGAAAAAGA
>BPTQ01000005.1:302324478-302354607 GCA_019973895.1 Chrysanthemum seticuspe
CAGTTACCTCTCTCTTTATTTATTATATTAATTATGAGAATAATTTTGTGGGGTAATGAATTTTCATGTTATTAAATAAGTGTAACATGTGGGTTAATTTTCGTGTAGATGGTTTAATTTTTGTTGGTTTACTTTGGCTATGGCCCAACTGGGGCAACTTTGGCTATGGCCCAACTGGACAACTTTGGCTATGGCCCAACTGGGCCCTGCGAAGTTTGGGCCGCCCGACTGGGCCAAATTAAACTGTAAAAAAGCTGGGTTGGATAGCCAAACTGAGCCAAATTTAGCTGGACAAAAAAAATAGCCTTACCAAGTTGGTCAACTTAGTGGGCCCACTTTAGCCCAAAGTTTAAAATGTTTTAATATACTCTTTACTACTTCATCAACACCTTGGGCACTGTTAAAAAAACTTTCCTCTCTGGTTCATTAACATCAAAAACCAAATAAAACGAAACTGTGTACATTAAACAGTAAACATATTACTCTCATATAATTTTGTAAAATTTGAAACCCGATTTCACCCGGGTGATTCAACTGGTTGAACCATTCCGATAAAAAAAACAGGTCGATTTAAACCGAGTCAAACCGATAGGTTGGGTCGAAAAAATGTCAAATTAAACCGGGTCAGCCCGCCGGGTTTGAAGCGTCCCGGGTCAACCCGGTATCGGTTTCAACAGGTCAACCCGGTATCGGTTTCAACGGGGTCAACCCGGTATCGGTTTCATTTGGTTGTTTTTAATTTGGTAGATGTGCTTTTAATTGGGTGTACAATGTGAATAAATTATTGTACTTTTAAGTAATGGGGTGTTTTAATAAGAGTATTAATTATATTATTTATTTCTCTCTCCATTGACCATGTTTTCAACATTCAACTTTCAACATTTTTCACTTTTTCCACTTTGACCATTTTTCCATTTTATATAGTATAGATAATGGATAAGAAAGGGAGTATATAAGGCTAAAAGGGCACATTAGTCTTTGCAATAAATTTTAACTCTTGCCCCATTTAACCCCTTGTTGTATAATGTCTTCTAATATTTGTCCGAGCTTATCATCTATTATTACATTTCAAGTCCCCACTAACTATATTATTGATACCGTCGAAGTGGGACTTTTCTATTTATTCCACGGATATAATAGATTTATCCGCTACTACTTTATTTAAAAATCGGGATGTTACAGTTTTCTTTCGGGGCATATCTCCTGTGGAAAAATATAGTTTCACTTAGTTTGCCAAGGAACAAATTGCCCCGCTCCTAATATTTAGCTTCACTTTTGTAACGAATACTTCATGAATTCTGCCACACATATCTTAGTCCACCCTCTATTTATACAGTAAGTGCTCATTTTCTTTCGGGGCATATCTCCTTTGGAAAAATACAGTTTCACTCAGTTTGCCATGGAACAAATTGCTCAGCTACTAATATTTAGCTTCAATTTTGTGACGGAATACTTCATGAGTTCTGTCACACATATCTTAGTTCACCCTCTATTTATACAGTAAGTGCTCGTTTTCTTTCGGGGCATATCTCCAGTGGAAAAATATAGTACCACTCAGTTTGCCAAGGAACAAATTACCCCGCTACTAATATTTAGCTTCACTTTTGTAATGGAATACTTCATGAATTCTGCCACACATATCTTACTCCACCCTCTGTTTATACAGTAAGTGCTCATTTTCTTTCGGGGCAAATCTCCTATGGAAAAACACAGTACCACTCAGTTCGCCAAGGAACAAATTACCCCGCTACTAATATCTAACTTCACTTTTGTAACTGAATACTTCATGAATTCTGCCACACATATCTTAGTCCACCCTCTTATTATACAATAAGTGCTCGTATTCTTTCGGGGCATATCTCCTATGGAAAAACACAGTACCACTTAGTTCTCCAAGGAACAAATTGCCACGCTACTAATATCTAGCTTCACTTTTGTAATGGAATACTTCATGAATTCTGCCACACATATCCTACTCCACCCTCTGTTTATACAGTAAGTGCTCGTTTTCTTTCGGGGCATATCTCCTATGGAAAAACACAGTACCACTCAGTTCGCCAAGGAACAAATTGCCCCGCTACTAATATCTAACTTCACTTTTGTAACCGAATACTTCATGAATTCTGCCACACATATCTTAGTCCACCCTCTATGTATACAATAAGTCCTCGTTTTCTTTCGGGGCATATCTCCTGTGGAAAAATACAGTTGCCAAGGAACAAATTACCCCATTACTAATATTTAGCTTCACTTTTGTAACCGAATACTACATGAATTCTGCCACACATATCTTAGTCCACCCTCTATTTATACAGTAAGTGCTCGTTTTCTTTCGGGGCATATCTCCTGTGGAAAAATACAGTTTCACTCAGTTTCCCAAGGAACAAATTGCCCCGCTACTAATATTTAGCTTCACTTTTGTAATGGAATACTTCATGAATTCTGCCACACATATCTTACTCCACCCTCTGTTAATACAGTAAGTGCTCGTTTTCTTTCGGGGCATATCTCCTGTGGAAAAATACAGTTTCACTCAGTTTGCCAAGGAACAAATTACCCCGTTACTAATATTTAGCTTCACTTTTGTAACCGAATACTTCATGAATTCTGCCACACATATCTTAGTCCACCCTCTATTTATACAGTAAGTGCTCGTTTTCTTTCGGGGCATATATCCTGTGGAAAAATACAGTTTCACTAAGTTTGCCAAGGAACAAATTGCCCCGCTACTAATATTTAGCTTCACTTTTGTAATGGAATACTTCATGAATTCTGCCACACGTATCTTACTCCACCCTCTGTTTATACAGTAAGTGCTCGTTTTCTTTCGGGGCATATCTCCTATGGAAAAACACAGTACCACTCAGTTCGACAAGGAACAAATTGCCCCGCTACTAATATCTAACTTCACTTTTGTAACCGAATACTACATGAATTCTGCCACACATATCTTAGTCCACCCTCTATTTATACAATAAGTGCTCGTTTTCTTTCGGGGCATATCTCGTGTGGAAAAATATAGTTTCACTCAGTTTGCCAAGGAACAAATTGCCCCGCTATTAATATTTAGCTTCACTTTTGTAATGGAATACTTCATGAATTCTGCCACACATATCTTAGTCCACCCTCTGTGTATACGGTAAGTGCTCGTTTCAGAAGGATATGCTCCTTGTGCATCTTGTTTACATATTTAGAATCTCTATTTTATTTTTTAAGTTTAACATGTCTGTGGGTACCGATGCTAGCAAGATATTAAGTTTCACTGTATTTTAGTGACTTTCTTATGAATAGCTATATTGTTTGTTGTCACAAGTAAAGCAGATTCAAGTTGTTCGCAAAACTCGTAGATAAAACATGGAAAAAAAGACAAACAAAACAAACCCATCATTTACGTCATTCACAGTTCCAAATCTATTTTTCAATTTCAGACTAGGGTTCAAGGTCAGATCAGGGTGTATTCCATTGGGAACAGGACTGTAGTCTAAACTATTCTTTCAGGGTGCTCTGTTTGAAGTTCAGGCGAAACATTTGGCTGCACAACTTAAGTGACATCTAAAACCCCCAATGTGAATCTGAGCTCCTTATACAACCGTGTACCAATATGCACAAAGTCAAACATACAACAAAATACACAATGAACCAAATATTCTGAAATGAGCAATAAACTAAAATGTGATCAAAACCTGCAGCGGAAGTCAAGATGTACATCAAGGAGACTGGTGACAGAGAGTATGATGTCATGAGGTTGTGTTCAGAAAGGCAATCCATCATTCCATATGACTTAATTGCTACAATTTCTAGAAAAATGGTGATTTTTGTGTTTACATTAGTAACTTTTAAAGTTCACATTTCACTCATTTACCTATAATGGCCGATTTTGGTTATGTTTTATTGTTATCGCCCACATCACCATTCAATATTTCTTGGCCCACTATCGGCCAAACCACCTGGGCACTAGGTCGAATGTGAGTCAGATTGCTTAGCCATGCTTCATAATTCATATCGGTAGATTTAAAAGATAGCTAACAGGTCAACATGGATTTGCCCCGCTTACAACTTTTTCTGATAAGGAGTAAATTTTCTTCTTAACATACTTTTCATGGAAGAACGAACAATATCTGAGGTCCATGCACATCAGAAATTACAGAGCTAAAACACAATATTTAATATGAAAATGGTAGGACTTAACATCTTGCAGATGCCATTACAGAAAACATCATGCTGGCATTCTTATATGGTACTATTACACAGATGTGAAAGGAACATGAAAGTATCAAAAGTAGAACAAACATGCCAACGATGTAACCAAGATGAACAATGAACCTATCCGTACCAAGCGAGCAATAATGGCATAAACGGAAGTGTGATCAAGACTTGAGGCAGAAACACCAAGTTCGGCTGCAGAAGCCAAGCCGTACACAGGAAGACTGGTGACAGCAACCATGATGGCACGAGGGTGCGTTTCGAAAGGGAATCTAGGTTTTCCCTGCGACTTTATTTCTACCAAAGCAAGCAGAGTACTTATGATAAAGGTTAGTGCAGAACGGGGCATGATGACACCTTCTTCTGAAAATACTACTTGCGGGTAATAGTTAGACCATAAATGGTACATAGGCGCTAATAAACCACCGGGTATTGCTGCTAGATTAATGATGTGACTGAAGCATTGAAACAAAAACGTAAATGTAAATAATCTGTCATGGTCGGTTTCTGAGAGTTCTGGCTCGATAACAATAACTACCTCGGCAACAGGAATATCTGTGGGAGAACACATCATCGTTTACCTTCTTCTTCTTTTCTTTTTGTGGACTATATGGTACTAGTTTTTTATTTTTTCTTTGGCAAAGGAGATTTGCCCTTGAGTGATGGTACTCTTGGTTGCCAAAGGAGATTAGCCCTATTTTTTTGTAAAGCAGATTGTTATGTGAGAGAAGTCTAAAAACGATCCAGTTCTTGTATTAGTAGCATTGAAACAAAAACGCACATGTGAAGAATCTGTCTTGTTGTTTGTTGTTACAAGTAAAGCAGATTCAAATTGTTAGTAGATCAAACATGAAATGAAAAAAAAAATAAATAAAAAAAAACACACACACACACACACACAATATTTGGTCTCCTATATACCTCGCAGTCTAAGGCTTGCTAAACTAGGAAGACCTTTTAGTTTCAAATGATGATAAGAGGTGGAAGTACAGCATATTAGCTTAGTAGCATCATCTTAATGGTTCTGAACATACCAACATTGATGCACCAGATGACCAAACTGTCTTAAGTTTTAATGCAACACTTCAAAGCAAGATAACCTCAATGGAGCATTTGCCTATACACAGGGTCAAACAGGCATATGTTGCAGTTAGTGGTATCAGCATATTATGTTAAGTAGTGATATGTCTTTCAAATTCTGGAAAATCATTACCTCAATAATCTGTTAAATTATAGTTTATCCCATAAAGATGCCAGTGTTTGATTTTACACGTGGTCAAAGAAAGTTACTAGTATCTGCTGCTATTTAGTAAAGGATGTGCTTGAGTCGCAACAAGCTAAGTGTGGTTTGTTTTGTATGTTCTTGTATATTGGTTTTGGAGTAATATATTTTCACCTTTTCGCCAAAAAAAAGTGTGGTTTGCGATAGCGATATCATGCTATCAAAATACAAAGCAAAGATCACCTATATTAAGAATGAAAAATCAGGCATATAAAATAGAAGCATATTTGCCAAAACCATCGATAGAGTACCAAGTATGCTGATCCTTATACCGTGACAATTGGTAGGTGGTGGTTTTTGTGTTTACAATAGTAACTTGTAAGAGTTCATATATCACTCATTTACCTATATCAGTTCATATTAGTGAAATAAAAAATAGCTAACGGGTCAACATGAATTTTTTCTGAGGTCCATTCACATGAGAAATTACCAGTACTAAAAACACACCATGCTTAATAAGAATACAGTAGGACTTAACATCTTGCTGGTGCCATCACAGATAACATCATGCTGGCATTATTATAAGGTACTAATACACAGATGTGAAAGAAACATGGAAGTATAAAAGGTAGAACAAACATGCCAAAGATGTAACAAGGATACACAAAGAACCTATCCGTACCAAGCGAGCAATAATGGCATAAATGGATGTGTGATCAAGACCTGAAGCAGAAACACCAAGTTCGGCTGCAGAAGCCAAGCCGTACACAGGCAGACAGATGACGGCAACCATGATGGCACGAGGGTGCGTTTCGAAAGGGAATCCAGGTTTTCCCTGCGACTTTATTTCTACGAAAGCAAGCAGAGTACTTATGATAAAGGTTAGAGCAGAACGGGGCATGATGACACCTTCTTCCACAAATACTACTTGCAAGTAATAGTTAGACCATAAGTTAAACATAGGCGCTAATAAACCACCACGTATTGCTTCTAGACTAAAGACGTAACCGATGTGTTGAAATAAAAATGAACATGTGAAGAACCTGCCATCGTTGGTTTGTGTGGGTTCTGGCCCAATCACAATTACTACCTCAGCAACAGGAATTTCTGTGGAAGAATGCATCATCTCAGACCAACTTGTTTTTGGAGACGGGTGTGTGGAAGTTGAGAGAATGAAACAGATAGGTTGACTTGATGGAATTTATAGACTTCTTTCAAGGGCAAAAACGGAACAAATTGCCCCGCCACTAATACTTAGCTTCACTTTTGTAACCGAATACTTCATGAATTCTGCCACAAATATCTTAGTCCACCCTCTATTTATACAGTAAGTGCTCGTTTTCTTTCGGGGCATATCTCCTGTGGAAAAATACAGTTTCACTCAGTTTGCCAAGGAACAAATTACCCCGCTACTAATATTTAGCTTCACTTTTGTAATGGAATACTTCATGAATTCTGCAACACATATCTTACTCCACCCTCTGTTTATACAGTAAGTGCTCGTTTTCTTTCGGGGCATATCTCCTATGGAAAAACACAGTACCACTCAGTTCGCCAAGGAACAAATTGCCCCGCTACTAATATCTAACTTCACTTTTGTAACTGAATACTTCATGAATTCTGCCACACATATCTTAGTCCACCCTCTTATTATACAATAAGTGCTTGTATTCTTTCGGGGCATATCTCCTATGGAAAAACACAGTACCACTCAGTTCGCCAAGGAACAAATTGCCACGCTACTAATATCTAGCTTCACTTTTGTAATGGAATACTTCATGAATTTTGCCACACATATCTTACTCCACCCTCTGTTTATACAGTAAGTGCTCGTTTTCTTTCGGGGCATATCTCCTATGGAAAAACACAGTACCACTCAGTTCGCCATGGAACAAATTGCCACGCTACTAATATCTAGCTTCACTTTTGTAATGCAATACTTCATGAATTCTGCCACACATATCTTTACTCCACCCTCTGTTTATACAGTAAGTGCTCGTTTTCTTTCGGGGCATATCTCCTATGGAAAAACACAGTACCACTCAGTTCGCCAAGGAACAAATTGCCACGCTACTAATATCTAACTTCACTTTTGTAACCGAATACTTCATGAATTCTGCCACACATATCTTAGTCCACCCTCTATTTATACAATAAGTGCTCGTCTTCTTTCGGGGCATATCTCCTGTGGAAAAATACAGTTGCCAAGGAACAAATTACCCCATTACTAATATTTAGCTTCACTTTTGTAACCGAATACTTCATGAATTCTGCCACACATATCTTAGTCCACCCTCTATTTATACAGTAAGTGCTCGTTTTCTTTCGGGGCATATCTCCTGTGGAAAAATACAGTTTCACTCAGTTTCCCAAGGAACAAATTGCCCCGCTACTAATATTTAGCTTCACTTTTGTAATGGAATACTTCATGAATTCTGCCACACATATCTTACTCCACCCTCTGTTTATACTGTAAGTGCTCGTTTTCTTTCGGGGCATATCTCCTGTGGAAAAATACAGTTTCACTCAGTTTGCCAAGGAACAAATTACCCCGTTACTAATATTTAGCTTCACTTTTGTAACCGAATACTTCATGAATTCTGCCACACATATCTTAGTCCACCCTCTATTTATACAGTAAGTGCTCGTTTTCTTTCGGGGCATATCTCCTGTGGAAAAATACAGTTTCACTCAGTTTCCCAAGGAACAAATTGCCCCGCTACTAATATTTAGCTTCACTTTTGTAATGGAATACTTCATGAATTCTGCCACACATATCTTACTCCACCCTCTGTTTATACAGTAAGTGCTCATTTTCTTTCGGGGCATATCTTCTGTGGAAAAATACAGTTTCACTCAGTTTGCCAAGGAACAAATTACCCCGCTACTAATATTTAGCTTCACTTTTGTAATGGAATACTTCATGAATTCTGCCACACATATCTTACTCCACCCTCTGTTTATACAGTAAGTGCTCGTTTTCTTTCGGGGCAAATCTCCTATGGAAAAACACAGTACCACTCAGTTCGCCAAGGAACAAATTACCCCGCTACTAATATCTAACTTCACTTTTGTAACTGAATACTTCATGAATTCTGCCACACATATCTTAGTCCACCCTCTTATTATACAATAAGTGCTCGTATTCTTTCGGGGCATATCTCCTATGGAAAAACACAGTACCACTTAGTTCTCCAAGGAACAAATTGCCACGCTACTAATATCTAGCTTCACTTTTGTAATGGAATACTTCATGAATTCTGCCACACATATCTTACTCCACCCTCTGTTTATACAGTAAGTGCTCGTTTTCTTTCGGGGCATATCTCCTATGGAAAAACACAGTACCACTCAGTTCGCCAAGGAACAAATTGCCACGCTACTAATATCTAGCTTCACTTTTGTAATGCAATACTTCATGAATTCTGCCACACATATCTTTACTCCACCCTCTGTTTATACAGTAAGTGCTCGTTTTCTTTCGGGGCATATCTCCTATGGAAAAACACAGTACCACTCAGTTCGCCAAGGAACAAATTGCCACGCTACTAATATCTAACTTCACTTTTGTAACCGAATACTTCATGAATTCTGCCACACATATCTTAGTCCACCCTCTATTTATACAATAAGTGCTCGTCTTCTTTCGGGGCATATCTCCTGTGGAAAAATACAGTTGCCAAGGAACAAATTACCCCATTACTAATATTTAGCTTCACTTTTGTAACCGAATACTTCATGAATTCTGCCACACATATCTTAGTCCACCCTCTATTTATACAGTAAGTGCTCGTTTTCTTTCGGGGCATATCTCCTGTGGAAAAATACAGTTTCACTCAGTTTCCCAAGGAACAAATTGCCCCGCTACTAATATTTAGCTTCACTTTTGTAATGGAATACTTCATGAATTCTGCCACACATATCTTACTCCACCCTCTGTTTATACAGTAAGTGCTCGTTTTCTTTCGGGGCATATCTTCTGTGGAAAAATACAGTTTCACTCAGTTTGCCAAGGAACAAATTACCCCGCTACTAATATTTAGCTTCACTTTTGTAATGGAATACTTCATGAATTCTGCCACACATATCTTACTCCACCCTCTGTTTATACAGTAAGTGCTCGTTTTCTTTCGGGGCAAATCTCCTATGGAAAAATACAGTACCACTCAGTTCGCCAAGGAACAAATTACCCCGCTACTAATATCTAACTTCACTTTTGTAACTGAATACTTCATGAATTCTGCCACACATATCTTAGTCCACCCTCTTATTATACAATAAGTGCTCGTATTCTTTCGGGGCATATCTCCTATGGAAAAACACAGTACCACTTAGTTCTCCAAGGAACAAATTGCCACGCTACTAATATCTAGCTTCACTTTTGTAATGGAATACTTCATGAATTCTGCCACACATATCTTACTCCACCCTCTGTTTATACAGTAAGTGCTCGTTTTCTTTCGGGGCATATCTCCTATGGAAAAACACAGTACCACTCAGTTCGCCAAGGAACAAATTGCCACGCTACTAATATCTAGCTTCACTTTTGTAATGCAATACTTCATGAATTCTGCCACACATATCTTTACTCCACCCTCTGTTTATACAGTAAGTGCTCGTTTTCTTTCGGGGCATATCTCCTATGGAAAAACACAGTACCACTCAGTTCGCCAAGGAACAAATTGCCACGCTACTAATATCTAACTTCACTTTTGTAACCGAATACTTCATGAATTCTGCCACACATATCTTAGTCCACCCTCTATTTATACAATAAGTGCTCGTCTTCTTTCGGGGCATATCTCCTGTGGAAAAATACAGTTGCCAAGGAACAAATTACCCCATTACTAATATTTAGCTTCACTTTTGTAACCGAATACTTCATGAATTCTGCCACACATATCTTAGTCCACCCTCTATTTATACAGTAAGTGCTCGTTTTCTTTCGGGGCATATCTCCTGTGGAAAAATACAGTTTCACTCAGTTTCCCAAGGAACAAATTGCCCCGCTACTAATATTTAGCTTCACTTTTGTAATGGAATACTTCATGAATTCTGCCACACATATCTTACTCCACCCTCTGTTTATACTGTAAGTGCTCGTTTTCTTTCGGGGCATATCTCCTGTGGAAAAATACAGTTTCACTCAGTTTGCCAAGGAACAAATTACCCCGTTACTAATATTTAGCTTCACTTTTGTAACCGAATACTTCATGAATTCTGCCACACATATCTTAGTCCACCCTCTATTTATACAGTAAGTGCTCGTTTTCTTTCGGGGCATATCTCCTGTGGAAAAATACAGTTTCACTCAGTTTCCCAAGGAACAAATTGCCCCGCTACTAATATTTAGCTTCACTTTTGTAATGGAATACTTCATGAATTCTGCCACACATATCTTACTCCACCCTCTGTTTATACAGTAAGTGCTCGTTTTCTTTCGGGGCATATCTTCTGTGGAAAAATACAGTTTCACTCAGTTTGCCAAGGAACAAATTACCCCGCTACTAATATTTAGCTTCACTTTTGTAATGGAATACTTCATGAATTCTGCCACACATATCTTACTCCACCCTCTGTTTATACAGTAAGTGCTCATTTTCTTTCGGGGCAAATCTCCTATGGAAAAACACAGTACCACTCAGTTCGCCAAGGAACAAATTACCCCGCTACTAATATCTAACTTCACTTTTGTAACTGAATACTTCATGAATTCTGCCACACATATCTTAGTCCACCCTCTTATTATACAATAAGTGCTCGTATTCTTTCGGGGCATATCTCCTATGGAAAAACACAGTACCACTTAGTTCTCCAAGGAACAAATTGCCACGCTACTAATATCTAGCTTCACTTTTGTAATGGAATACTTCATGAATTCTGCCACACATATCTTACTCCACCCTCTGTTTATACAGTAAGTGCTCGTTTTCTTTCGGGGCATATCTCCTATGGAAAAACACAGTACCACTCAGTTCGCCAAGGAACAAATTGCCACGCTACTAATATCTAGCTTCACTTTTGTAATGCAATACTTCATGAATTCTGCCACACATATCTTTACTCCACCCTCTGTTTATACAGTAAGTGCTCGTTTTCTTTCGGGGCATATCTCCTATGGAAAAACACAGTACCACTCAGTTCGCCAAGGAACAAATTGCCCCGCTACTAATATCTAACTTCACTTTTGTAACCGAATACTTCATGAATTCTGCCACACATATCTTAGTCCACCCTCTATGTATACAATAAGTCCTCGTTTTCTTTCGGGGCATATCTCCTGTGGAAAAATACAGTTGCCAAGGAACAAATTACCCCATTACTAATATTTAGCTTCACTTTTGTAACCGAATACTACATGAATTCTGCCACACATATCTTAGTCCACCCTCTATTTATACAGTAAGTGCTCGTTTTCTTTCGGGGCATATCTCCTGTGGAAAAATACAGTTTCACTCAGTTTCCCAAGGAACAAATTGCCCCGCTACTAATATTTAGCTTCACTTTTGTAATGGAATACTTCATGAATTCTGCCACACATATCTTACTCCACCCTCTGTTAATACAGTAAGTGCTCGTTTTCTTTCGGGGCATATCTCCTGTGGAAAAATACAGTTTCACTCAGTTTGCCAAGGAACAAATTACCCCGTTACTAATATTTAGCTTCACTTTTGTAACCGAATACTTCATGAATTCTGCCACACATATCTTAGTCCACCCTCTATTTATACAGTAAGTGCTCGTTTTCTTTCGGGGCATATCTCCTGTGGAAAAATACAGTTTCACTCAGTTTCCCAAGGAACAAATTGCCCCGCTACTAATATTTAGCTTCACTTTTGTAATGGAATACTTCATGAATTCTGCCACACATATCTTACTCCACCCTCTCTTTATACAGTAAGTGCTCGTTTTCTTTCGGGGCATATCTCATGTGGAAAAATACAGTTTCACTCAGTTTGCCAAGGAACAAATTACCCCGTTACTAATATTTAGCTTCACTTTTGTAACCGAGTACTTCATGAATTCTGCCACACATATCTTAGTCCACCCTCTATTTATACAGTAAGTGCTCGTTTTCTTTCGGGGCATATATCCTGTGGAAAAATACAGTTTCACTAAGTTTGCCAAGGAACAAATTGCCCCGCTACTAATATTTAGCTTCACTTTTGTAATGGAATACTTCATGAATTCTGCCACACGTATCTTACTCCACCCTCTGTTTATACAGTAAGTGCTCGTTTTCTTTCGGGGCATATCTCCTATGGAAAAACACAGTACCACTCAGTTCGGCAAAGAACAAATTGCCCCGCTACAAATATCTAACTTCACTTTTGTAACCGAATACTGCATGAATTCTGCCACACATATCTTAGTCCACCCTCTATTTATACAATAAGTGCTCGTTTTCTTTCGGGGCATATCTCGTGTGGAAAAATACAGTTTCACTCAGTTTGCCAAGGAACAAATTGCCCCGCTATTAATATTTAGCTTCACTTTTGTAATGGAATACTTCATGAATTCTGCCACACATATCTTAGTCCACCCTCTGTGTATACGGTAAGTGCTCGTTTCAGAAGGATATGCTCCTTGTGCATCTTGTTTACATCTTTAGAATCTCTATTTTATTTTTTAAGTTTAACATGTCTGTGGGTACCGATGCTAGCAAGATATTAAGTTTCACTGTATTTTAGTGACTTTCTGATGAATAGCTATATTGTTTGTTGTCACAAGTAAAGCAGATTCAAGTTGTTCGCAAAACTCGTAGATAAAACATGGAAAAAAAGACAAACAAAACAAACCCATCATTTACGTCATTCACAGTTCCAAATCTATTTTTCAATTTCAGACTAGGGTTCAAGGTCAGATCAGGGTGTATTCCATTGGGAACAGGACTGTAGTCTAAACTATTCTTTCAGGGTGCTCTGTTTGAAGTTCAGGCGAAACATTTGGCTGCACAACTTAAGTGACATCTAAAACCCCCAATGTGAAGCTGAGCTCCTTATACAACCGTGTACCAATATGCACAAAGTCAAACATACAACAAAATACACAATGAACCAAATATTCTGAAATGAGCAATAAACAAAAATGTGATCAAAACCTGCAGCAGAAGTCAAGATGTACATCAAGGAGACTGGTGACAGAGAGTATGATGTCATGAGGTTGTGTTCAGAAAGGCAATCCATCATTCCATGTGACTTAATTGCTACAATTTCTAGAAAAATGATGATTTTTGTGTTTACATTAGTAACTTTTAAAGTTCACATTTCACTCATTTACCTATAATGGCCGATTTTGGTTATGTTTTATTGTTATCGCCCACATCACCATTCAATATTTCTTGGCCCACTATCGGCCAAACCACCTGGGCACTAGGTCGAATGTGAGTCAGATTGCTTAGCCATGCTTCATAATTCATATCGGTAGATTTAAAAGATAGCTAACAGGTCAACATGGATTTGCCCCGCTTACAACTTTTTCTGATAAGGAGAAAATTTTCTTCTTAATATACTTTTCATGGAAGAACGAACAATATCTGAGGTCCATGCACATCAGAAATTACAGAGCTAAAACACAATATTTAATATGAAAATGGTAGGACTTAACATCTTGCAGATGCCATTACAGAAAACATCATGCTGGCATTCTTATATGGTACTATTACACAGATGTGAAAGGAACATGAAAGTATCAAAAGTAGAACAAACATGCCAACGATGTAACCAAGATGAACAAAGAACCAATCCGTACCAAGCGAGCAATAATGGCATAAACGGAAGTGTGATCAAGACTTGAGGCAGAAACACCAAGTTCGGCTGCAGAAGCCAAGCCGTACACAGGAAGACTGGTGACAGCAACCATGATGGCACGAGGGTGCGTTTCGAAAGGGAATCTAGGTTTTCCCTGCGACTTTATTTCTACCAAAGCAAGCAGAGTACTTATGATAAAGGTTAGTGCAGAACGGGGCATGATGACACCTTCTTCTAAAAATACTACTTGCGGGTAATAGTTAGACCATAAATGGTACATAGGCGCTATGTTGGCCTTTATCACTGGATCTATGGTCTAAACGTTTCAATCACTTGTATACCGAATGAGTATTGTGCAAAGATTAAGTAAACTATAAATATGTCTTTGTAATAATCAAATATGTCATCTATCTTTACAAACGAATGTACTGTTGTATATATACTGTAATGAAAGGGTACTATGAACCATTGTGTCGGTTCTATGATTAGAGCAGTTATTGGTAACTGCTATATGGCGGTTGTAACTGTTGTGTAACTGCTTTGTTGACTTTCGTATGGTTGACTTTTGTTGACCGGGTCATATGGGTTGTGACGGGTTGACTGTTGGGTCGATAGTGATTAAATCAATATTCTCCCCCTTAATCACAATCGGCTTGCTTTAGATCTTTGACTCCAATTAGTTGTCTCATGGTGAGGAATCTGATCTTCGGTAATGCCTTTGTTAGTATGTCAGCCTTCTGAAATTCTCCACTTATAAATTCGACTTGTAGGTCTTCTCTTTCGACGCATTCTCTTATAAAGTGGTACTTTATGTCAATGTGCTTACTTCTTCCGTGGAATACGAGATTCTTCATTAGTTCGATGGCGGACTTGTTGTCGACCAGTATTGTAACTTTTTCTTCTTCCATGTGTGTAAGCTTGCTAAGCAGTCTTTTTAACCATAATGCTTGTGTTGCTGCTGCTGTTGCTGCAATGAATTCGGACTCACATGATGATAGAGCTACCGTGGCTTGCTTTTGTGTACTCCAGCTGATTGGTGATTCACCGTAGTAGAAGATAATTCCAGTAGTGCCTTTGCCTTCTTGAGTGTTGACTCCGTAGCTGCTGTCACTATAACCTTGTATATGTTTTCTTCCATTGTATTTGTAGGTGATTCCATAATCTTTTGTTCCTTTAACGTAGCGTAGTACTTGCCTTATAGCTTTCATGTGTTGTTCCTTCGGTTCTTGCATAAAACGACTAAGTAATCCAACGGAGTAACTTAAATCGGGTCTTGTATGTAACAAGTATCGTAAGCATCCAATCAAGCTTCTATATTCAGTTGAGTTGACCGTTGTTTCTTCAGTGTTCTTTGTTAGTCTTGTTCCTGGATCCATAGGTATTAAAGTTTCGTTGCAGTCTAGCATTCCAACTTCTTTTAGGATCTTGCTTGCGTAGGCGGATTGCTTTATTGATATGTCACCTCCAGTTTGTGTGACTTCAATTCCTAAGTAGTAGGATAGTAATCCTAGGTCACTCATCTCGAATTTCTCTTCCATTTGAGCTTTGAACTTGTCTATTTCTTTCTTTGGTGTGCCAGTGATGATTAAATCATCTACATAGACTCCTACTAGAAGTATTGAGTCTTTTGACTTCTTTGTGTAGACAGCTTGTTCTAAAGCGCACTTCTTGAAATCTAATGACTTCAAGGTATTATCTAACTTTATGTTCCATGCACGTGGTGCTTGTCTTAATCCGTATAGTGCTTTTATCAATCTGTAGACTTTTCCATTCTCTTTTATAAATCCTTCGGGTTGTGTAACATACACTTCTTCTTTTAAGTCTCCATGCAGAAATGCAGATTTGACGTCTAGGTGATGTACTTCCCATTTGTTATTAGCAGCTATGGCTAATAGTAATCGGACTGTTTCCATTCTTGCTACAGGTGCAAAGACTTCTTCAAAGTCTATGCCATGCTCTTGTATGTAGCCTTTTGCTACTAGTCTAGCTTTATGCTTGACTATATTTTCATTAGCATCTTTCTTGGTCTTGAATACCCACTTTAATCCAATGGCTTTTTGTCCTTTTGGTAGAGTGGTTAGTTCCCATGTATTGTTTCTATTGATGGAATCTAATTCGACCTTCATTGCTTCGATCCATTTTTGATCGTTTGATGCTTCCTTGTAATTCTTTGGTTCATCTTCAGCTAGTAATAAATGCTCGGGTAAAACTTCCTCGGTTTTTTCATATAGATCATTCAATGTTCTAAAACCTTGTAGTGGTGTGTGATCAAAGTCTGGATGTAGATTCCGGGTTGCAATTGAGTTACTTTGATTGGTTGAATGTCTTGAGGTAGTTGGTGTAATTTGAGTATTTATTCTTGATGAAATTGTAGATGGTGTGCGAAATGTTTGTGAGGGTGAGTCAGTTGCTGATGTTTCATATTCATGATCATCATTTGCAGGGTCTTCAGCGTCTTCTTCATCTGGATGGTTTTCGTTTTCCTGATGTTCATCTGTGGCTTCAAGGTTTTCGACTTTGAAGTCAAACCATTCGGGTTCATCGTTGGTGTGTTCATCTAGGTAATCCTTCCAGTCCCATGCTTCATCCTCCTTAAACTTCACATCTCTACTAACACATATTCTTTGTGTTGTTGGATCAAACAGTCTATAAGCTTTTGATCCTTGTTCGCTTCCTAAGTATACCATTTTGTTACTTCTATCATCTAACTTTGTCAGATGTTGTGATGGTACCTTTGCATATGCTATGCAGCCAAAAACTCTTAAACTTTCTAAGTTTGGCTTTTTCATCTTAATTGCTTCATATGGAGTAATGTCTTCTAAGGCTCTTGTAGGAACGCTGTTTAGAATATATATAGCTTTGTGGCATGTTAGTTGCTTTCATCATGCATCTCGTAGTAGACATGATTGTCCTATTTCTTCGTTCAACAACTCCATTTTGTTGTGGTGAGTAAGGTGCGGTTAGTTGTCGTGCTATGCCGTTTTCTTTGCAGTATTGAGTGAATTCGTTAGATGTGAATTCTCCTCCACGATCAGTTCTTAACATTTTCAATGTTATCCTTAGCTCCTTCTCTATTGTTTCTTTGTATTCCTTGAAAGTACCGAAAGCTTGATCTTTCGTACTTAGGAAATACGCCCACATATATCTTGAGTAGTCATCTACTAACAAGAATATATATCTCTTTCCAGATGGTGTTGGTGGTGTTATTGGTCCACATAAATCTCCGTAAACTAAATCTAATGGTGATGTTGATCTAGTTTTTGCTTTCTTGGGAAATGGTGCTCTGCTGTGTTTACCAACTAAAAAAACATCACAAATTTGTGTTGTATGTTTAATGGCAGGTATTCCATGAACTAACTCTCTTTGAGTCATAGATTTTAATGATTCAAAGTTGAGGTGTCCTAATCTTGCGTGCCATAACCAAGTGTTGTCACTTAAATTTGCTAATAAGCAAACAGGTGTGCCTATCTTCAGACTTGCTTTGTATAGACGGTTTCTTTGTCTTGTGACTATCAAGAAGATTTTGTTGTCCATGTCATAAAGTCGTAGTTCATCGTCGTCCATTACAACTTTACAACTAATTTCGGTAAATTGTCCAAGGCTCAATAAATTGTTTTTCAAGCTAGGAATGTAATAGACTTGGGATATGATTCTTTGTTTCTCGTCTTCACATTCTACTAGGATTGAACCTTTTCCTTTAATCTCTACATGAGATCCATCTCCGAATCTTACTTTTCCACTAACGTTCTCATCTAGTTCTTTAAAGTGTTCTCTTATTCCAGACATATGGTTACTAGCTCCATTGTCTAAATACCATTGACTGTCAACACTTGTCTCTTTATATCCTACATCTTCTTCATGTAGCGAGACCTTCTGATCTTTTAGCTTTGTTACATGTGGGTCTTCTAATATTGCCATTAATAAGGTAGGTTCTAAGTCCTCCTCGACAAGATTAGATTGCATACTAGTGTTTGGTTTTGAATGACACTTAGATGCATAATGACCAGTCTTATTGCACTTGTAACATCTAACTTTGCTAAAGTCAATATTCTGTTTGTTGAAGTGATTGTGAGTATTTTCTCCATCCTTCTTCTCGTGGTTATTTTTATCGTGGTTCTTCCATCCTTTATATCTTCCACGTCCACGTCCTCTGAAATTTTTCCCTCTATTGTCATGTCGTGTGAACATCAGTTTGTCTTGACTGTCCACTTGTTTTCCTTTCTTGAACTTAATCCTCTCTTCGTAGGTCTTAAGTCTTCCTATTGCCTCTTCTAATGTCATTTCACTTAGATCGGAGTATTGTTCTATTGATGCGACTATTTGCAGATACCTTTCGGGTACAGCATTTAGTAATTTCCGTACTAAGGTTTCATCTTCTATTGTGTGTCCTAGACTAGCGGCTTTGTTTACGAGAGTTGTGAGTTTGGTGGTGAAGGTGTCAACTGTTTCATCTTCCTTCATATATAACATCTCAAATTCGGATTTGAGTGTTTGTAATCTTGCTTGTTTAACTCTGTCTTCGCCAACGTGTCTAGTTTTCAAAGCATTCCAAATGTCTTTTGCGGTTTTGTGCTTTGTTATTTGAAGTAATTGTTCTTCAGGCAAGGCTTGGTAAAGGAAAGCAATAGCGGTTTTTTCCTTTTTCTTATCTGATTGAGTCGTTTCAGTCGGCTCAATTGTTTCCCATAAACCATTCGCTTCGAGAATGATTTGCATTCGAATTGCCCATAATGAGTAATTCGCGGGCTTCAGGATTGGGCATTGAAATTGGGGTGTGCTATTCGAAATGTTAGTACTAGGTTCCTTTTTACCACTGTCGTTCGTCATATTTTAAAAATGACAAATAAATCTCCAATAAAGAATTTTAACACAAAGTGTATATATATAAAAATTCTTTTCTTAAACTGAGCTCTTAATGTTTTATCTTCCTCAAATGGGTGTAAAACTTTTCTAGGTATAGTTTTAACAATTTTTAAACTATCCTCGGAGATTATAAAATTTAAATTGAATAACCTAAGGTTAATTACTCCTTACAAATTATTCCTGGTCAGTATTCTAAGTAGTATAAAAACTAGGTTAGATATACTAAACAAAATATGATAAGATTTTAATAATGTTTAAAAAAACTTATCAATCTAAAAAACTGTATATATCAAAATATATAATGTAAAATAAAGTGGTTTTGAAAACTTTGGAACCTGGAGGGGTTGATGGTTTAACCCGATGCCTTAACTAAAATAAAATCCTGTATCTGGCCCTTACACGCGTTCACTTCTTATAACCCTTTTATCTCCCTTTTGAGATAAAACACACGCGTCTCTTTTGAGATACTGCCTTTTCAGTATTTCTCTCTCTCTTCAGAAGATTACTTTTGATCTTCTTTCTTCTCCAATAATACACCGACGGTTCTCCGGCCTCTTTGTTTATGATGGCAGTGATTTTGACCGTCCTTTACTGTCTCCGGTGTGGTGTTCTTGTACGACCACTAATATCCTCCAATTTGAAATCTAGGTTTTCGGATTAATTGGGGGTTTTCTGATCCGTGAGAATTTTTACGATTTGAGTTTGCTAATGAATCAATTGGGGTTTTCAATTGATCCTTCTGGGCTTGATTCCGTTTAAGAACAGGTGTGTTTGTTCTAATTCGAATCTTTGATTTTGTGCCCTAATGATGACACTCGTATTTGTTTTGTTTCGAATCAAAATATTTAAACGATTATGTTCGTTTTTCTGATCCTGTTTGGATTGGGTAATAAAACTGGTTTCGGAAAAATTTTGCTTGTTTGATTTGTTGCCGGGTTGTGAGTAATCACTAAGTGATTATTCCCCTGTTGCGACAAACGTTGAGATACAAAAATGACGTCGGGATTTGTATTCTTAGCGATTTGCAAAAAAAAATTTTATATCGAAACTGGTTCTGTTTTGATTCTGGAACTTGTACGAGTCTGGGTAAATGATGATTGTTGGTTGAAAGACCAAACCGCTCTGATACCAATTGTTGGCCTTTATCACTGGATCTATGGTCTAAACGTTTCAATCACTTGTATACCGAATGAGTATTGTGCAAAGATTAAGTAAACTATAAATATGTCTTTGTAATAATCAAATATGTCATCTATCTTTACAAACGAATGTACTGTTGTATATATACTGTAATGAAAGGGTACTATGAACCATTGTGTCGGTTCTATGATTAGAGCAGTTATAGGTAACTACTATATGGCGGTTGTAACTGTTGTGTAACTGCTTTGTTGACTTTCGTATGGTTGACTTTTGTTGACCGGGTCATATGGGTTGTGACGGGTTGACTGTTGGGTCGATAGTGATTAAATCAATACGCTAATAAACCACCGGGTATTGCTGCTAGATTAATGATGTGACTGAAGCATTGAAACAAAAACGTAAATGTAAATAATCTGTCATGGTCGGTTTCTGAGAGTTCTGGCTCGATGACAATAACTACCTCGGCAACAGGAATATCTGTGGGAGAACACATCATCGTTTACCTTCTTCTTCTTTTCTTTTTGTGGACTATATGGTACTAGTTTTTTATTTTTTCTTTGGCAAAGGAGATTTGCCCTTGAGTGATGGTACTCTTTGTTGCCAAAGGAGATTAGCCCTATTTTTTTGTAAAGCAGATTTTTATGTGAGAGAAGTCTAAAAACGATCCAGTTCTTGTATTAGTAGCATTGAAACAAAAACGCACATGTGAAGAATCTCTCATGTTGTTTGTTGTTACAAGTAAAGCAGATTCAAATTGTTAGTAGATCAATCATGAAAAAAAAAAAAAAAAAAAAAAAAAAAAAAACACACACACACACACACAATATTTGGTCTCCTATATACCTCGCAGTCTAAGGCTTGCTAAACTAGGAAGACCTTTTAGTTTCAAATGATGATAAGATGTGGAAGTACAGCATATTAGCTTAGTAGCATCATCTTAATGGTTCAGAACATACCAACATTGATGCACCAGATGACCAAACTGTCTTAAGTTTTAATGCAACACTTCAAAGCAAGATAACCTCAATGGAGCATTTGCCTAGACACAGGGTCAAACAGGCACATGTTGCAGTTAGTGGTATCAGCATATTATGTTAAGTAGTGATATGTCTTTCAAATTCTGGAAAATCATTACCTCAATAATCTGTTAAATTATAGTTTATCCCATAAAGATGCCAGTGTTTGATTTAACACGTGGTCAAAGAAAGTTACTAGTATCTGCTGCTATTTAGTAAAGGATGTGCTTGAGTCGCAACAAGCTAAGTGTGGTTTGTTTTGTATGTTGTTGTATATTGGTTTTGGAGTAATATATTTTCACCTTTTCGCCAAAAAAAAGTGTGGTTTGTTATAGCGATATCATGCTATCAAAATACAAAGCAAAGATCACCTATATTAAGAATGAAAAATCACGCATATAAAATAGAAGCATATTTGCCAAAACCATCGATAGAGTACCAAGTATGCTGATCCACATACCGTGACAATTGGTAGGTGGTGGTTTTTGTGTTTACAATAGTAACTTTTAAGAGTTCAGATATCACTCATTTACCTATATCAGTTCATATTAGTGAAATAAAAAATAGCTAACGGGTCAACATGAATTTTTTCTGAGGTCCATTCACATGAGAAATTACCAGTACTAAAAACACACCATGCTTAATAAGAATACAGTAGGACTTAACATCTTACTGGTGCCATCACAGATAACATCATGCTGGCATTATTATAAGGTACTAATACACAGATGTGAAAGAAACATGGAAGTATCAAAGGTAGAACAAACATGCCAAAGATGTAACAAGGATACACAAAGAACCTATCCGTACCAAGCGAGCAATAATGGCATAAATGGATGTGTGATCAAGACCTGAAGCAGAAACACCAAGTTCGGCTGCAGAAGCCAAGCCGTACACAGGCAGACAGATGACGGCAACCATGATGGCACGAGGGTGCGTTTCGAAAGGGAATCCAGGTTGTCCCTGCGACTTTATTTCTACAAAAGCAAGCAGAGTACTTATGATAAAGGTTAGAGCAGAACGGGGCATGATGACACCTTTGTCACACCCCCAAAATATCGCAGCGGAACGACAGTGTCATTGGGGTATAACGTCATAGCACAAAGTATGGATACAGAAAACGACCTCTATAATGAGACGTTTTGAAAAGTTTACCATTCGATTTCATAAGTTAAAGTTTACACAACAAGAAATCACAAGGTTTGATAATACATAAAGAGTTTACAAAACATGTCGAATGGTACTAGTTAAAAACACAAGACTCCAATGTATGCCATGTGACCCAAAAGCTCCATGAAGTGCTATCACCTTAAGACCTGAGATAAACATGCTAAAAAGTGTCAACACAAAGGTTGGTGAGTTCATAAGTTTGTAACAAAATGATTTGGAATACTTTGAGAAATGTTCACACAGCAAAGGCATTGTAAATCCACTCAGTTCCAAGTTCCGCCCATACAAAACTTGCAACCTGTGTGTTCACAACCCATTGCCAAAATATAGTATGTCAATCATGTATGCATATATCATAGTAGTTAAAAGTATACATGTCACCACAAGGGTCTTCCAACAACTCGTGTTGGGATGTTCCTCCAACGCTCACGTTGGGATGTATCCATAAAAATGGCCTTCCAACATATAAATGCTGGGATGTTCCTCCAACTACTCACGTTGGGCTGTATCCAAATTAATGGCCTTCCAACATATAAATGCTGGGATGTTTGTTTAAGTCTAATCACTACACGCACCAAGTCTAGAGTATATGTAATGTTGTTTGGCAATAGAGTTTAAATGTTTTGATAAATAAGCATGTATCTCGCCCCAAATAGTTTATAGGAATTTAAACGAGTAAAAGCGGGGTATGAACTCACCTGGTGTGATTAATATGCTAACAAAATGATGTGCACGAAAATGAGGCTCGGAAACTATCCGCGACCTAAAATGAATGTTATGACTTGAGTTATGATATGTAATGAGTTATGGTGTTATGATATGCATGCATTTCGTAGGTTATTTATACCATTTGTGAGTTTTGAAAATAATACTTATCGTCGAAAAATACTCTTTTGACTTCTTGACCAATCTTAAATTACTTTACAAGTATTTACGTCAAAATGTCATCCTACAATGGTTTCGTAATGATTTATGGTGAAATTTTAACTTTTCGTCGTAAAATAAGGTCGTTGGAAATTTCATGAAAGTGACAAAAATGGCTTCGAAAAGCTAGTCGTAAAATGGTGTACGTCGAACGTTAGGAAACGAACTCGACGGTTTTGGAAAGTTTGTATCAAAATCTAAAAGTTTCAGTTCATGAGTTTTCGGCATAAAGGTCTCAAACATAAAGATAATAAGGGTTAAAGATGGTGATTTTGTCCAAGTGTTGTGTAAAAAGTGAGTTTCGGCCAAGTTTAAGCAACCGCAATTAATTTATTAAAACTCCGCTATACAAACGGTTGGTCGTTTTAGAAAATATGCTTGGTGATCTTGATTTTACTAGAAGACATTTCGTTTCAAAAAGTTCTACATCATAGTTAAAAACAGCCGTCAACATGGTCGTTGTAGTTACCGTAACACTTGTCTCGTAAAAATAATATAGTTTTTCTGAAAATAATAGTTACGGCAATTTTATGAAAACGTGCATATCTTAGTCGTTTCAAATCCATTTTCTACGTATTATATGTCCTTAGCTTCGTATCAAAGTATACTATTATATTTTTGATAAGTCGAAATAATTTGTAAAGCTTAAGGCTCGTTTTTGACTCGTACAAGATAAAAATAGTATGCTGAAATTTCTGAAAATATATATTCCGTCGTCAAACTTTAAAAATTCATAACTTCTTCGTTATAACTCCGTTTTATTCCGTTCAAGCGGCCACGGATTCGTTTTAAAGTATATTTTCTAAATATCAAGGCCAAAATTTCGTGCCTACTGTCGGATTTTCCAGAAAAATAAAACAAGGACAGAACACATTACTATAATATACTAAAAGGCAGGAACAACTTTTGCAAAACATTTGCATTAATTGCAAACTTTGCCAACTTGGCGAAAACAGCCCCTGAGGTTCAAGTGTCGTTGCAAAGTAAGTCCTTTAACATTAATAATCTTTCGCAACTTGGCAAAAACAACCCCTGAGGTTTAAATGTCGTTGCAAAGTAAGTCCTTTAAGCAATCCCGCTGCATCGCGCGGGTTTTCCAACACTCGTTTTATACTTATCGAAAATAGTTTTTCTCGTACTAAACCTATTCCAATCCCTTCAAATCAACTCCAAAGCTAATCTAATCCTACCATACACCTTCTTAGGGTGTCATGGGTTCCTAAACATCATTAAGACCAACATATACCAAGGGGATAATTATAGGATGACCTTATATATATATAACACTAAAAATCATGGTAAAAATGGTATAAACAACACAAGTCTTGCATGTTTGCTCCAAAAATGAAGAGATAAATATAAAATGAAGATGAAATATGTAAAATGATAGAAATATGCTTACAAGTATTATGATGAGGTGCAAAGAACCAAGGTTAAACCTAAACACTCTAGGTTTTTATTTCAAAACCTAAACAAGAGTGTGATCTAGATTGTTATACTTGTGCTTGCAAAATTTTTGGATGATCCCTTGTGAAAACCTTCTATGGCCGGTTTGATGAAGAAGAAAAACAAAGGAGAGAAACTTTTTTTAACACTTGTGAATTATGGTGAAGTGAATGAGTGAAAAAGATGTGAAGTAAGACTTTTAAGTATATGTATAAATATTAACAATCAAGAACCATGCCCTCATTGATTACCACCCTCCCCCTTGGTCGGCCAAGGGGGGAGGGATTTGTAGATATTTTATTATTATTATTATTTTTTTCTTATTACTTGTATATAATTTGTCAAAGATGTGTAAGTAAATTGTGTAGATAAATGTAACTTGTAAGGTAATGTGTACATTAGTGTGTTTAAGGTGATTTTTGGTAAAAGAAATTTTTAATAGATCAAATTAGAGTATAATGATATCATAAAAATTGTAAAAATACATTCCTTGTAAAAATTGAGTGATATAATAATTATCGTATAGTTTTTAAGAAAAACGTCGTAATAATATAAATTTAACGATTTATGTACAAAATAAATTTAAAACACTAGGTAAACTCAAAATATAGTTTTTATAAACTAAATGTAAGTATAAAATATATCGGGATCATTTTTAGAAGTATCGGATTAAATGTTCAAAATAATAACTCACGCGATAACGTTTATTTAATATAAAATTTACGCGTTTAATGTGAAATGCAAAAATCATGAATGAACCGTTATGAAATGGTGAATATGGAGTATGAGGAATGACCGGAATTTGAGAATTGTGACAACCTTCTTCCACAAATACTACTTGCAAGTAATAGTTAGACCATAAGTTAAACATAGGCGCTAATAAACCACCACGTATTGCTTCTAGACTAAAGACGTAACCGATGTGTTGAAATAAAAATGAACATGTGAAGAACCTGCCATCGTTGGTTTGTGTGGGTTCTGGCCCAATCACAATTACTACCTCAGCAACAGGAATTTATGTGGAAGAATGCATCATCTCAGACCAACTTGTTTTTGGAGACGGGTGTGTGGAAGTTGAGAGAATGAAACAGATAGGTTGACTTGATGGAATTTATAGACTTCTTTCAAGGGCAAAAACGGAACAAATTGCCCCGCCACTAATACTTAGCTTCACTTTTGTAACCGAATACTTCATGAATTCTGCCACAAATATCTTAGTCCACCCTCTATTTATACAGTAAGTGCTCGTTTTCTTTCGGGGCATATCTCCTGTGGAAAAATACAGTTTCACTCAGTTTGCCAAGGAACAAATTACCCCGCTACTAATATTTAGCTTCACTTTTGTAATGGAATAATTCATGAATTCTGCCACACATATCTTACTCCACCCTCTGTTTATACAGTAAGTGCTCGTTTTCTTTCGGGGCATATCTCCTATGGAAAAACACAGTACCACTCAGTTCGCCAAGGAACAAATTGCCCCGCTACTAATATCTAGCTTCACTTTTGTAATGCAATACTTCATGAATTCTGCCACACATATCTTTACTCCACCCTCTGTTTATACAGTAAGTGCTCGTTTTCTTTCGGGGCATATCTCCTATGGAAAAACATAGTACCACTCAGTTCGCCAAGGAACAAATTGCCCCGCTACTAATATCTAACTTCACTTTTGTAACCGAATACTTCATGAATTCTGCCACACATATCTTAGTCCACCCTCTATTTATACAGTAAGTGCTCGTTTTCTTTCGGGGCATATCTCCTGTGGAAAAATACAGTTTCACTCAGTTTGCCAAGGAACAAATTACCCCGTTACTAATATTTAGCTTCACTTTTGTAACCGAATACTTCATGAATTCTGCCACACATATCTTAGTCCACCCTCTATTTATACAGTAAGTGCTCGTTTTCTTTCGGGGCATATCTCCTGTGGAAAAATACACTTTCACTCAGTTCAGTTTGCCAAGGAACAAATTGCCCCGCTACTGATATTTAGCTTCACTTTTGTAATGGAATACTTCATGAATTCTGCCACACATATCTTACTCCACCCTCTGTTTATACAGTAAGTGCTCGTTTTCTTTCGGGGCATATCTCCTATGGAAAAACACAGTACCACTCAGTTCGGCAAGGAACAAATTGCCCCGCTACTAATATCTAACTTCACTTTTGTAACCGAATACTGCATGAATTCTGCCACACATATCTTAGTCCACCCTCTATTTAAACAATAAGTGCTCGTTTTCTTTCGGGGCATATCTCGTGTGGAAAAATACAGTTTCACTCAGTTTACCAAGGAACAAATTGCCCCGCTATTAATATTTAGCTTCACTTTTGTAATGGAATACTTCATGAATTCTGCCACACATATCTTAGTCCACCCTCTGTTTATACGGTAAGTGCTCGTTTCAGAAGGATATGCTCCTTGTGCATCTTGTTTACATCTTTAGAATCTCTATTTTATTTTTTAAGTTTAATTGTCTGTGGGTACCGATGCTAGCAAGATATTAAGTTTCACTGTATTTTAGTGACTTTCTGACGAATAGCTATATTGTTTGTTGTCACAAGTAAAGCAGATTCAAGTTGTTCGCAAAACTCGTAGATAAAACATGGAAAAAAAGACAAACAAAACAAACCCATCATTTAAGTCATTCGCAGTTCCAAATCTATTTTTCAATTTCAGACTAGGGTTCAAGGTCAGATTAGGGTGTATTCCATTGGGAACAAGACTGTAGTCTAAACTATTCTTTCAGGGTGCTCTGTTTGAAGTTCAGGCGAAACATTTGGCTGCACAACTTAATGACATCTAAAACCCCCAATGTGAAGCTGAGCTCCTTATACACCCGTGTACCAATATGCACAAAGTCAAACATACAACAAAATACACAATGAACCAAATCTTCTGAAATGAGCAATAAACAAAAATGTGATCAAAACCTGCAGCAGAAGTCAAGATGTACATTAAGGAGACTGGTGACAGAGAGTATGATGTCATGAGGTTGTGTGAAAGGCAATCCATCATTCCATGTGACTTAATTGCTACAATTTCTAGAAAAAAGGTGATTTTTTTGTTTACATTAGTAACTTTTAAAGTTCACATTTCACTCATTTACCTATAACGGCCGATTTTGGTTATGTTTTATTGTTATCGCCCACATCACCATTCAATATTTCTTGGCCCACTATCGGCCAAACCACCTGGGTACTAGGTCGAATGTGAGTCAGATTGCTTAGCCATGCTTCATAATTCATATCGGTAGATTTAAAAGATAGCTAACAGGTCAACATGGATTTGCCCCTCTTACAACTTTTTCTGATAAGGAGAAAATTTTCTTCTTAATATACTTTTCATGGAAGAACGAACAATATCTGAGGTCCATGCACATCAGAAATTACAGAGCTAAAACACAATATTTAATATGAAAATGGTAGGACTTAACATCTTGCAGATGCCATTACAGAAAACATCATGCTGGCATTCTTATATGGTACTAAATGCTACAATTGGGTCATAGTTATTCCAAACATGGCCTAAATGCATCAATCAACCAACGCATATTTTTGGTAAGTTAAAGACGCGGCCAAGGTATCTAAAAAAAATGTTGGGGTGAAGAATCTGTTATGGTTGGTATTTGTGGGTTGTGGTCGACGATAGAAACTGGGATGCATCAAATTTTTAGTTCGATAAAAATATGATGCATCCATTCAAAGATATTCCAGTTTTGTTTCCAATCAAGTACCACAAAAACCAATCATCACAGATTCTTAGCTGTTGCATTTTTTTAATGCCTCAGGCAACATCTTTAAATAACCATTACCCAAGCATGGTGAAGAAGATGTAGTTATGCCTCCATCCACACTTCCCTTTAGCAAGCACAATAACTCAAAACTCAAAATGATACGCGTTAACGCAATGCCTTTAAACTTTTGAGATAAAAAAAATGTTACACGTCAACCATAATTGTTTATTGCACGCATTCGTTCAACATAAATGAAAACCATAAAAGAACATAATCTATCATTATCCATGTCCAACAACATTCATATTCAAAGAACCACCAACAGGGATACTTAAAACCCACCACGGAGACGAAGGACAAGGTGAAGAGTGGACTCCTTCTGAATATTGTAATCAGCAAGTGTGCGTCCATCCTCCAACTGCTTTCCAGCAAAGATAAGCCTCTGCTGATCTGGTGGAATTCCCTCCTTGTCTTGAATCTTGGCCTTCACATTATCAATCGTATCCGAACTCTCCACCTCCAAAGTGATGGTCTTTCCAGTCAACGTCTTCACAAAGATCTGCATACCACCACGAAGTCGGAGGACCAAATGCAGGGTAGATTCCTTCTGGATATTGTAATCTGCCAAGGTACGGCCATCTTCGAGCTGCTTACCAGCGAAGATCAACCTCTGCTGGTCTGGTGGGATCCCCTCCTTATCCTGAATCTTAGCCTTCACATTGTCAATGGTGTCCGAACTTTCAACCTCCAAAGTAATGGTCTTTCCTGTCAATGTCTTGACAAAGATCTGCATACCACCACGCAGACGGAGGACCAAATGGAGAGTTGACTCCTTCTGGATGTTGTAGTCGGCAAGGGTACGACCATCCTCAAGCTGCTTTCCGGCAAAGATAAGTCTCTGCTGGTCTGGCGGAATTCCCTCCTTGTCTTGAATCTTAGCTTTGACATTGTCGATGGTGTCAGAGCTTTCAACTTCCAAAGTGATGGTTTTGCCAGTAAGAGTCTTGACGAAGATTTGCATTCCTCCCCTCAACCTGAGAACAAGGTGGAGAGTGGATTCCTTTTGGATGTTGTAATCAGCTAAGGTACGGCCATCTTCGAGTTGCTTCCCTGCAAAGATGAGTCTCTGCTGGTCTGGGGGAATACCCTCCTTGTCTTGGATCTTAGCCTTGACATTGTCAATGGTGTCAGAGCTCTCGACTTCGAGAGTGATTGTCTTTCCGGTAAGAGTCTTAACAAAGATTTGCATCTGTGCATCAGAAACCCAATTAACAACCATTGCTGATATATATATTAAAAACCAGAACATATATATCCAATTACAAGCCAATAGAAATTAGCAATTGCCAGACGCATTTGAATACAGATACTAATTCAATAAAAATATTGTAACTTTAATATTGTATAACAGCAAATTAAGACTTCAAATCCACGGATTATAAAATTAATGAAATAATTCACACGCGAGCAGATCGTATAACATCATAAGAAACCTAGCCAACAATAATCAATCACGTATGCCTTACAACAATTTGCATATTAGCAAGACACTTTTAGAAGTGTGAACAGCAAAACAATTTGCAATCAAAATCACAACTAAGTCACTTAAGAAGCCAAAGAACCTAAATCATTAACAAATGTCATATATACAA